>JAPMOB010009443.1:0-35078 GCA_029875015.1 Lepomis gibbosus | reverse complement strand
CTCTCCTCTCCTCTCCTCTCCTCTCCCAGTCTTTGCCCTCCCACAGCTTCCCCTCACTTCCTCCACACATCTCTATATGAGTAATCCTGATGAACAGATGGGTGGAGGAGAAAAAAAAGGGGCATGCCAGCTTGTTGCGCTGCTATAAAACCGTCAATCAGTACCAAACGCCTCACCTCCTGCCCCCTGCCCATCATGCCCTTTTCTTTCCTGTCAACATTTCAGCCTGCTCTATCCCCCCGTCTCTGTTATCATTATATCGTTATAATTGCTCCATTCCATTAGCCTTTCATCACTACCAACAACTACTGGGCAGACGGGCATCAAATTTAATGTGTACTTTCGTGCTGCCCAGACAACAAAATTGTATCAATTTTAATACTTCATGACAAAAAGAAAATTAGCCCAACAACCTAGGAATAGCAACATCATCAGTCCAAACACATTTCAAGGATGCGATGAAGCTACAATAAAGCTCTTCACAGATTGATCAGGCCTAGTAAAATGGAGAAGGAACCTCAACCATAAAAGTTAAAACAGTTATGTCCTGAAGGACACACAAACAGTCTCATACAAATCCACAGAGGCACACATAGTAACTCATGTCATGGTAAAGTCCAGAGTCACGTACCAAGGCCATGTGCATGTATGTGCTCATCAATACCTTTTACCTAGTAATAGCACCCAGGAATACCAATGAGACTTGGCTTGTTTACAATCCCAGCTGGATTTATGTGGCCACTGGTCACATTGTCACACTGTATTAGAATGAGAATTGATTTTAGGTAGTTTTATCAAATAGCCATGTGTGCTTCTTTTCAAATGCACACCTGGGTGCAGCATACAAAGCGATAGTCTTCTTTAGCAGGCTTTCATGTTGTTCATGTTTAAAATGACAATGCTGCAGGTTATATAGTTTAGTGGATAAAATATTTGTGAGTAACCAAAAACTGGGAAACACGAGCAATTCACTCTATTTTCTGTAGCAGGTTGATGCCACTGAATTGACATGGTTTATAAATAAAGCATTGATGCAACAAATTAATTGCAACTGTTATACTCATGCCCTCACTGAGGAGAAAATTATTGGCTATCAGATTAATTTGTTAAATATCAAAATGGATTTTTTAACAGGTATTATGAATACCTTATATCTCTGTCTCCACTTCCCTTCATTTTTAGTCATTTTAATTTCACACATGAAATACAAATGCGTGCACACAGAAACCAGAGAAACGCACACACACACACACACACACACACACACACACACACACACACACAAAAACAAACACACATATATATAAGCCAGCATGGCCCTCTGCTCTGGCTGAGCCCATGGCTTTTGATGAGATGACCTTAGACAGGCGAGACATTCACTCACAAACAAACACATACAAGCATGCATACACACTCATGTGCACATGGGCACACACCCAACACCCAACCAAGCCCCCGGCAGCCAACAGACCGGTCCACACGCTTGGCAAAATGTGTGCAATTGTCCAAATATCACAGCACTATTATTGGATGTCAGATGAAGCGAACTTTAAAGGCAGCTATCAGTAATGGCTTTTGATGAGTTGCACATGGATGAGCGTAGTGGTTTGCTTCATCCTGTACTCTCAGTTTAACAAAACCACAATTTACAGTAATTTGAATTTACTTTGAATGTCAATCGCCTGTATTTTAAATACATACATAATCCTAATTTGTTAAATGCCAAATTTATTTTTTAAATCATTTTCTCAGAAAAGGTTTTTCCACAAGATGAACACAGCAGTGCGTGTTAACAGTCCAGACGGCGGGTGTGACAGGTTTTGTGGTGTTGTTTTTCACCTTTTGAGCAAGGACCTGCTCAGGTCTGTTACCTGAATGTGCCTGGAGCAAACTGTTAAGATTCAGTTCAGGGAAGGGCAGGGCTGCTCACATTTCCTGAATAGGAAAAAGAAAAAGGAAATGTCTATTCTTGTCAGGATGAGAGATCCATGGGAATTCACTGCAGCAGGATTGCATTTTAAATTGGTTACGGGAGGAGGTGTCAAGTTTCACTTTCACTTTACCTTCACTTACATAGGTACACTTGTTCTCTCCAGCTTTGAATGTCAGATAAATGATCTTTAAACATCAGAATTGTTCAATTACTTAGAATCCCTAGCCTGGTCACCAAAGCCAAACAGTATCTAGAAAGCATTCATCCCAGGTTTGGAGTAAGAATAAATAAAAGAATAAAAAAGTGTACAGCAGGATTTATCCTGCTGTACATTTCTTATAAAGCCTTTCTGGGGAAAAAGAAATTCCAAATTTTGCATAAGTTTCAAAATCAAACATTCCCACCATGTATGTGTACATTTTCTTTTTTATCAATACTGCACACTTTCTGATGAAGTAAAGAATTATACTTAGTTGAACTGTGGCCACATATTTTATGTCCGGAGGTGTCACCTTGTGCCCTAGAACACCCCCTGCCATTTCAGCATTATCCCAGTGGTAAACAACATGAAGGACAATAGCCCCCACGGGGTGGTTCTTGCGTTGTGGATGGTGGGTAGGGCATGATGAGTTGGTGGTGGGGGGTATGGCCTGGCGCATGCTGACCATCAGCACTTCATAAAGCCTCAGAGAAAAGCAGGCGCTGGGGGATTCTGCAGATGGAGCTGAAAAACTGTGTGTCTGTGTGTGTGCACGAGCAGAAATAGGCTGATAGTTTGTTCTGATTAGGTGGTTGTGTGAGATCCGGTTTGGGGGCTATTGGAGACAAAGAGGCCGCCAGTTCTGTCCTTTCACTGCAAAGAAGTGGTGTTAGTGTAGCAAAAGCTCCTCTTACAACAACTTCCAATGTAGCGTATAGCTTCCGATGAAGTCAGCAGTTACATCATGAGGCTCTGTGTAATTAAGCAGTTGAAACGTGTGACTGACTGAGTTGCTGGTTCCAACCCTGACAAGCTGGCTTGCTAAGTGCTCTTGAGCAACAGTTAAACTGCGTACTGGCTAAAAGTACAAGAGTAAACAGGTCTTTCAGGTATGATTGTCTGCAATTTTTGTGTTGTTGCAAAATATTAAGCATACAGTGTGAGTATTCAAACAGATCCGTGTGCATATTTGTTGCATGCTGTGTAAACATTCATCTGGAAATTAAACAATACCATTAATGCAAGTATCCCATTACCTCATTCTCACTAAATGTTATTGGCTTTTTTACCAAAAATTTGGCACCTGACCTCTGCTTTTCCCGGTGTGAAAAAGAAGAAAAGTGTATAACACCCTGCATAGATTCACTTTAGCTTAAGAGGGAATGCTTTGTTCCCATTCCTCATATAATGTCTCTCCTTACCTTCCAAAGTAAGAAAATGGTTACATTATCCACCTTTTGTCTGCGGTACAAATGTGCTGTAGTAAATAATACTTAACTGGGTAAAAAGATATGAAACCGGCATGAATAGCAGCCCATCTATCAAAACGGATTAGTGAGGCAATACTACTCCTCATTTTCCTTTTTGACCAAAAAGTCAAGTAAAGAAGTAGGCCCATTTTCTCACCTTACAATGAGCGCTGTTTGCTTTGATTGACCGGTCACTTGATGGGGCTTTGTCAAGTGAGTGAGAGAGAAAGAGAAGAAAGGAGAGACAGAGCAGTCTGTCAATAAAGTTATCAAATTGAGAGAGACAGAGACAACAACAATTGAAAGCAGGTTGGAGTTTTGCACACGTGACTGGTGTGTTAGCATGTCTTTGTGTCTCTCCTGGTGTAGAATGCATCTTTTTCTGGTACACACTGGCAATGACTGACATTTTGTATTCTTCCTCAGCAGACACTGCAAGAGACTTCAACTACAAACCCCGCTCTGTGTCTTAATGTATAAGAAGCGACAGGGTAAATGTCTCTATCAAGCCCACCAAATCTGCTTTTCAGACATTTTTAATAAATGTTGCCCAAAATGTGAGAAAATAGTTAATATGAAAGTCTAATCTCCCATTTACAATTTCAATATTTCATTTACATCAATTTCTAATATTTTTATTTACTTTAATTTAATTATTTTGTTGTTTATCTGTCAAAATATGTCAAAAGTCTGGAATGGTTTTAATGTACCCTTTTAGTGTTTCAAATAAGCCCACTTCATGATTTGTTGATATATATATACAAAACAAACATTTCTATTCAGAGTTTTTATCTCTCAGCTCTTAAAGCTGCTTTAATTTTGTCTCCACTCCTTTCCCATGGCATTTAAATGGTATTTGAAATATCCAGCCTTTGGGATGTAGCCAAAATACTAAAACAAAACTATAGTGGAAATTTCTGTTCAATGGTTCATCTTTCAATATGTGTTGTCATTTTGTCTATGTGTCTGTGTGCTGTTGGTGATTGAAATTGGCCAAATTTCTGGTCCAGTCAGAGGTCAAAAAAAGGGAGGAAAATGGTTCAAAGGTCAAACAATCCCCATTGAAACCCAAACTAATGGGCTTAATGGGAACATCAGTAAATTTATGACTAAAAGAAATATTATTTTATTCTGTGCCCATGCTATTAAAACAGCCATATTAAATAAATATATATATAAAAAAACATGCAAATTATGAATTGATCATTCAGTGAAATAATCGCTATAGTAATCTATATATATTTACATCCGCCCCAGTGTGATTTTTTTGCTAGCATTCTGTACAAGGTACTGTAAACGTCTTAATTTTAGTAGTACAATAATATAAACTGCATTCAATGTAAATGAATAAACAACATTCATATAAATGTTAATCATGGTTTATGTTGTTGTGGTTTATGTTTATTTGACTCAGTTGTGGGCTTATATGGTACATGGGCTTAATTGGAAAGTTTGCCCTAGGAAAACTGTTATAGTAAATTATTTTTTTAACAGTGACTACTTATATGTGAAAGGTGTTTCATATAGTTATGAGTTCACAGAAGTATCACTAGACTCTACAGTTCCTCTAAGCCCTACAGAGCTTTAATATTCTAGATTTCTGGACCACAGGAAGGTATTTTCAGCAGAAAAGCTTTAACAAATCCACTGCATGCAACCTGCTCAATACCAAACAACAATCAAAGTTAGTGACTGTCTGGTAAAGAAACCAGAGCATTTAGCCAAGAAGCCAGACAATTACTTCAGAGGTTGGCAGCATGAGGAGCTTATGCCTACGCTAATAATCAGAAATTGCAATGTTATAAATCTATAAATTCTCACCTTAGTTGTCGGGTTGCATAAAGGCATTTGTTCAGTGTCATTAGCAATGGTTTGTGTGTGTGATCTGCATTATTGATGTGTTTTTTGGAGTTTGGCTTTTTGTTTCAACTCCTGGTATTATTTCAGTTTAGTCTTGTCACAGTTCTAGGGGAACACTTTTCCCTGGAGTGGAATAACAAAAGTATGAAGTCTGCTGCTTACCCAAATGTCAGCACTGGAGTGGCAGTTACGGTGGCTTCACATTTAGGCTGCAGTTCTTCCCTGTGTGGTTGTGGGTACTCTCATGGCTCAGAACCCCTATTCTAGTGACCTGGTTACTGGAGACACTCAGATTGTAAGAAGGCCCACTGTGGATTAGTATGGTCAGGTTAGTGGGTTAGATGCATGTGCTGGACATCTCCTCTAAGGAGCTGAATCTCAGTCTGCAAAAAAAAATTAACTGATTAAATTGAATTTCACAACAGACTGCAAGTTCTACTATCAGTGTGGCCTCCGTCTATTCTTGTACAAATAGTGATCTGTCTGTGTACTGAGTAACAGATGAGAGAGCATCTAGTCCAGTCTAGCCAAAAGCGGGACGACTCATTCTATTGTCTTAGAAATATCTCTGTCACTGTGATCTGATGTGAAAGTAGATGACTGTGTTTCCATTCCTCCCTCTAATTTTCTTCCTGCCTCTCTTTGCCTCCTATCTCATCTGTCTAGTCAGGCTGTCATGCCTCAGTGTCTCTTAGTGTGACTGAAGGCTGTGGAGTGACCAACTTAGCACATTGCTGCAGGGTTTGCAAACTGAGGGGCAGCAAGACTGTTGGGTTTGTGTCAGCAGGCTTCACATCATATTTTGTTGCTGAGATTTGTTGACTCTTGTTATATACTGAGTGTGCATTATATTAAAAGTCCTTTCCCATCTCTTACTATAACCTCAAGATTATACTGAAGAGATCTAGTGACTTCTTTTATTCAGGGTCATTTCACTGTAAGAGCATATAATACTTCAATGTCTTGGCCAAAAATAACCAACACAAAATACTGAAAATGGCTCACTCTGGGGTAAAAATTTTTTTTGAAAGAAATAATCTGACATTTTGGAAAAAAATTCTTATTCGCATTCTTGCTGTGACTTGGATGAGAAGATTGATACCACTCTCAGGCAATAAGCTGAGACAACACAGGATGTTGTTTTATTTAACTTTTAATGTTTAATGTTTAAAGAGCTTCTGTGCACATGAAATAACAAACTTGGTATTTACGATAAGCCACTGCCAAATACTTTAACGCATCTGACAAAAAGGCAAGCATATTCAATATATGGTCCAAGATATAAGCGTTTCAAAAGATTAGAAGTAAGAAGCAAGAAGCGTTGAATTATATTTTCAAAAAGCACTGAGAGTATATAAGGGTAGTGTGCTGCAAAGGCTTTCTGTATGGGATAGAAAAATATGAACTCATCCATTGCTGAAAACTCCTATATCACTGCAGACTCTCACTATTGAGCTTGAAAGGATGACAAAAGGTATGATTTGGGAGAATGTGTGCAGATATACGGGCTTGCATTGACTTTTTGGGCAGAGACGTAGGATGGGCTAATGCAGGGGTTTTCTGGGGCCTCCCTTCATACTCATGCTTATTTGTTGAAAGAATATTTTTAGCATTGTAATTGTTTTGAATGTTCTACCTCAGGTTTGTGAAATAATCCACTGTTTGGCAAGTGTTTGTCATGTTCTGGCCATAAAGAATAGCTTGAAACCACAATTAACCATCTGGGTTCTTTAACTTTCACTCAGGAGCAAAAATCAGCCTTTAAACTGAACTGAACTAGAAATAATATACATATTGTGATACATATTGAGTCATATTAATTTTCTTTTTGACATAACTGCAGACTACACTGAATAGATAAAAGTAAATAAAGTAAATGCTTTATTTTTAAGCAATTTATTAGTTTCTGACTCTGAAATACAGTTCCCCAAAACTGTATCTCTGAACTCTCTGTCTAGTGGCCGGCCTCAAACTTTACTTAGTGGACATCTGACATTTTCATTTGTTAAAATGTCCTACTAAAAGATAAACTAAATACCTTCCTGTTCACTCAAAAGAAGATGAGTGTCAGCTACTTTAAAGGAGGTATAGCAAAACACAAAAATTACATTGAAATAGAGGATGGAAGACAGGAAGTGAATGAAAGAGACTAGAGTGAACAAGATGGAAAGCAGAGCTGGTGACTCTTTGACCTCTGGGCTTTGACCCCTGAGTCAGAGAACAGAGGAAAGAGGAGGATGAGAGATGACCTGCCCACCAGCCAGGCATCCCACTCATCCTCCTTTGAGTCTTCTTTGTCATCACCATCATCTTTGTTTTTTTGTCCATGGCCTGCGAGAAGAAAACGAGCAATGGGAAATTTACCCACTTAGCTTTAGGATGAATCTTGGGCTAAATACACGTGTTTAATTGCACTTCAGAGTGAGCCTTTCATTGGATGATATCGCCTCTAGAGAAATGTCTTCCACCACATGGCACAGTATAGCCTTCAACTATGAAAAATTCACTCCAGTCTTCAAAAACGCTGCAAACAGGTATGAAAGCATGTTCGTCCTCTTCAGTCAAAAGTCAAAAGTTCATTAATATACTGCAAGTTCATGCAAATCAACGGCTGTGAGGAATTTCCAATGTGAATGTCTGAGCAAATTTATTCCAGTTAACACATTCTAGCTGTTGAAATATGGAGATGTTGACTTTTGCGCATGGCAGCTAATTTTATGTGTGTGTGTGTGTGTGTGTGTGTCTGTTTGTGCCGGTGCTTGGGGAGTCATCTGTGTTGTCTACTGAATTTTTTTGCCCCCGGGCAGTTAATCCCTCTCTGCCTCTCTGGAGATGTGACCCCGGTCAGACATAAAAACAGACACACAGGAGGTGTACTGATACAAAATGAGTTATATTTCCATTTTGGGGAATTTCTTTTTTTTTTGTACAGAAATAGTTACTTTATTAAAAAAAAGATATAACTCATTTTTGTTAAAGGATTAGTTTGACGTCTGATACTGTATTTGTCTCTGAAATATCAGGCTACAGCCAGTAGCTGGTTAGCTTAACTAACGTAGAGCGTGACCATCAATCCCCACATATTATAACAAGCTGTTATCATATATTAGGGTTATCACTTTTTGAAAAATAAAATCTGGTGTGAATACATTTTAACTAAAGCATAACTAGTTTTAATGAGTTAAAAAGCAACCCACTTAACCCTATTCTAAACTAGGTTATGAAATTTCCTCTGCTGTATTACTTGAGTGACAAGCTAACGCTACTGTGGCTACAATTGATAATGTCTGCAAACAGGCTCACTACATTATTCACGATTGTATCATCTATGCTTCCGCACAATACTCATGGTGTAGTGTCATGATTATCTATTTAGCCAGGCATATAGATAACCTATTTCCGTTAGCATAGAGAACAGTTGCCTAGCTTACTGATGTGCATTGGAATGCCTCACTGGAATACAAGGCACGGCCTGTTATGCTTATATACTAAAAATTTAGGATTCTAACAGAAAAAAAAATTTCCCCCACATGTGACCATTAGTTCGGATTTCGATTAAAACATAAATAAAATCACATATTTATCAGTTTTGATGTGTCGACAGATATACCAAGAAAATTGCAGTAGTGTAGTAGTGAATTGCAGTGTTTTATTGGTGGTTTAGTTGTCTTTTTTGGGTGTTTATTTTATAGTATTTTTAAAATTAATCTCAAAGAGGTACTTTTTTCAGAATTTACTATTATCTTAAGTTTCTCAAAATAAAGTTGTTTTTTTTAGCTGTAATTAATTCTTACTCAGACATGTTTATCACAAAATGTCTGCTGACATCAGATTTTTAGTAATCTCAAATTCTCACATAGGCCTCAAAAATACAGAATTGGTCGCGGCCTACTTTAAAAGGAGACAACCAGTGAGGTAATTGGTGCAGTATTTTATTTTTCACACAACCCTTATGACACTCTTCACTCGGCCTATATAATGTACTTTGTACTGACTTGAATGTCTTTTTCATTTTTACCTATTTGTACATTCTGTTCTTCAATTTCCATCACCATCTCCCATTCTCTTTTTGTCACTGATTACCTTTTAGACAAAAGTCCCACATTTAAGCAGCCCTACCAGGTGAATGGGCTTTACCCTCTGTCTATTTGGCAGAAAATGGCCTGAGGTCCAGCACAACATACTTATAATATGGCCACTGCAACTGTGGGGGAGGCCATTTCTGCTGCAGCAGCATGAAATATTACTGTAATTAATCTGAATATGGGCTATTCCATTTGCATGATATTGATTTGCCTTTTTCACATGCATTTCCTGCATTTAATGCTCTTTGTGCATTTAATTGTGTTGCTCTTTTTTTCTTTCTGTTGCCTTCCCTCTCCATTAATTAGTGAGAGTAATATCCAATAGGACGTGTCGGTGTAATTAGCTGGGTCCTGGGGTTGTATTAGCTCACACACTGCCTAGCTCAGCTGAATAAAATCTGACACACTACTGTGTGTGTGTTCATTACCATACTCTTCCCTATGTCTTCAGCAGAGTAGAGACGTAACAGGCCTGAGTCTAACACTGAGCTTGATAGTTTAACCTTCAGATGCCTCTAAAGACTTCGACCCCTTGTGTATACCTGCATGTGTCTGTGTGTCTATAATGTACTGTATGTGCAAAAGATGCATGTGCTAGTCAGTTAAGATGTAGGATGGACTCAACAATTTACCTGACATCAGCACACTGCTCCACCACAAAATCTATCTCAGCCTGCAAAGAGGAGTTAATGTCTCCCTTTAGCTCCTTTAATCCAACCAACGCATGCAATGGAAAGAATTTCAATGTGAACAAATCATTTAGTCTAGCGCTATGAATTAAAGTAAAAAATGTGAAAGATCGGCAGATTGATTGAAGATTTTTTTCTTGTATTGTGGAACAGAAATCTTGCACACATTTTAAGAGTGAATGTTATATATTTATTGCATACATTCATCAAAAACATTATGTGCACAGGAGTATGTTGATGCCATTAAGGATGTGACATAATACCAATTTGCTAATAAATCAAATACCCGCTAATGCACATGTGACCACACACTGCAAGACATAAAGAGGAAAAATAAACACACACACAATTTCCAAGAGCCCATTAATGGCATCATGGTTTCTTTGTTATTGGCCAACACAACAGAAGCAAGCGCATGTGGGTCTGCGCTCATGTGTAACTCGATCTACATGACACACTGACAAGGACGCTTCCTCTAATGGGGTGTGTTTGTGCATGCATGTGCCACTCTGCTGTGCAGCTATATCCGCAGCAGAGCTGTGATTGTTCCAGCCGAGCGCACTCACATGCCATATGTTTACAGGCAAACACGTGGTAAACAGGGCATCTGAGTGGTGCACATGGGATGTTCTACTAATCAGTGGCTATCTTTTCTGGAGTACAATGCAATGTGAACACAGCTCGCACCAAATAACTCCACAAAGACTACCTAAACAAATGAGTCAGAGTCTTTTGTTTAGAATATAAGGCGCAATCCATGGATCTTGACAGCTCTTACACTCAGAAGACCTATTAATGGAGGGAGATGCAGTCTACACTAATGCTTATATTTAGCTACTGTGTCTCTTCTTGATGGCATCTTGAACACAGGAGAAGTGTAGAATGCTGAAGTTGTTTTAGTTAAGAGGACTGGAATCAGGTTTGTTTTGACTTTTCCTCCTGCCAAAGTCTTTAGATTGGCAGGATGACAGACTATCCAACTGACAAGCCACATGTGATCCATGACTACACCCTAGTTTGGATGTTGAGCTTTGAGAATGTCACAGAAAAATGCAAAGTAAACTTCCCATTGTGAGAAAATATTCGGTGGACCCATATCTTTCTTTTTCACGGACTGATCTTATACAAATTAAATTTTTGATACTTATCTCTATGTGCTGTATACAGTATGTGCGTATTTTAATTTGGTCAACTGTGTTGAGACCATAGACTTTAGTGACCCATGTAGTAATGTTGCTGTTCTTTTTTCTACTTTCTTGTTTTGTACCTCTCTGTGGTGTGGATCCAGACTTTGTCACTCTGTCGAACACCTTGCTTGTCGCTGAATCTGGGCTGAAGGTTTTCATCATGATACACCCAATCATGGACAGGAACAGGAAGTGGATGCCGGGCTTCGGAGCTGTGCTACTGATACTCTTGAGTCACATGACGTCAGCCCTTGAAGTGCCTCTTGATCGTAAGTATATTTTTATGGTACATACAGATTTTTTTAACCAAATATTTCACTTGCATTAACACAGTATATGCTCTATGGAAAACACTATATTGTGGGGCATAATGAAGAACATTACATCTTCCACCTAAAAAACTTCACTAAAAGGGCTTTGGAGTAGCTGCAGATTGAGCAGCAGTTTCCTGTTTTTTTCATTTCAGCTTTGCATGTTTCAGCATGGAATCAACTCTGCGGTTTTCAGTTATGAAATGCAATTAAATTTCTGTACTCTGTCAACCTGTATGTCACACATATCCTGTGTGAAATTATGATGTCTTCAACTACTTTTCTAGCATTGATTGCACCTTCCTGATAAACCTGAAGCCACATCAAACTATGGCTCAATAAGATGCTTAAAAGTACTTGAACGTGCAACTGTTTTACCTGTGGTTTACTCCTTGCAAAAACTAACAGCTTTCCTCAATATTCTATCACTGTGGTACGGCGTGTCACGGTGGACAAAAAGCTAAAGTACTGGAAGGATGTAAGTTGCCACAAACACTGCTGTGACTTCTAGTGTTAAGTTTTGCTCTTATTTTAACTCGCTTTTGTGTGGATTCTAGCAATGTTAGATGTGCATGCAGTTATCTCAACATTGTTACTGTGTGAAGTGACTTGCTTGGTTTGGAGTGGCACTTGGCATATGTCAATTCATGGAAAGGTAAGTTGTTATCTGACCCAATACCTGTTTTTTGGTGTCCCAAATGGTGTTACACTTGACAATTTTGACTTCGTATATACAGTCTATGGTTTTGACTGAATGCTTGCTGCATGTTGCTTGCACATCCTTGATTGTATAAGCCCGCACATGCCTTGTTTACATTTCATATGTGTGTGTCTAAACTATGCTTCTATTCATATTTCTCCAGTGCCCCAACCCCCCACTATAACGCTACAGTCCCCAAAGGATTACATCTTTGATCCGCGGGAGAACATTGTCATCCACTGTGAAGCCAAGGGGAAGCCTCATCCCAGGTGACACAATCACTCCACCCACCCCATTGATGCTTGTTTATCAGAACATGTGCAGCAGACACACAATGCAGGTTTCCAACCCAGTTACACACTACGCCAGCATGTTTCAGTGATTACATTTCTAGCAGTGTAATTGAGGGACAAAAGCTCATTAAATCATGATATGCTAAAGATACAAGCTGAGTGTTTCCGTAATCAACAGCAAACTGATCTCTGTTTAGTTTGATGGCCCTCTGTGTGAAATTATAGATCTGTTTCTGAGGGCAACTTAACCTGGAGCAGTGTGAAATATAAATCGCCATAGCAACTGTTGTCATGGCGACCACTTGAGAAACTCACCTGGCAGAGTGAATTAGACACAGTTTAGGTTTGCCATCAGCATCTGAATCAATCAATCTGCCAAACTCCCTGCTATGAAGTCAGCGATTCAAATCAGTCAGCATGAACAGACTGCAGCGCACCTTGATGATTTAAACTAACGCGCTACACTATGTCATTTCCTCTCTTTTGTGTTTCCTCCTGGCTTCTAACCTGTAATTATTGTTCTTGCTGATCCTAGCTTTTCATGGACGAGAAATGGGACCCACTTTGATGTAGAGAAAGACTCAAAAGTCCTGGTAAAGCCTGGTTCAGGAACTCTGGTCATTGACATCAGTGGGGAAAAGGCTGAGGCTTATGAGGGAACGTACCAGTGTACTGCACACAATGAGCATGGCACCGCTGTGTCCAACAACATTGTCATCAGACAGTCCAGTAAGACTTCTGATTATATTCAATTACATTATTTTCATTAGTTTTTAGATATTAAAATAGATTCAAATGGTTTGAGTTCTACAGTATGACGAGTTGTGTTTTAACCTTTGAAAAACATGGAGTAGTTAAGTTCGTGTTGCTTGTGTCATTTTGTGAAGTTCTTTTTTGTAATTTTATTTTATTTTTTTGTTATGTATTGTTAATAGGGAAGTCAGCAGTACCTTTGTTTTGATGTTTGTGACTCGCAGGGTCCCCCTTGTGGTCGAAGGAGAGAAATGAGCCCATTGTGGTGCAGATGGGGGTCTCCCTGGTGCTGCAGTGCAGACCTCCTGCAGGGCTACCCCCTCCTGTCATCTTCTGGATGGATAACAGTGAGTCATTTGCATGTTTAGATAACTGCACACATGGTAGAAGGTCATGTGAATTTCATGTTCAGTATAACAATGCCAGACAAACAATGGATTGCTCACTGTAAATATGACTATGGTGACCCCTGTCTGCACACATCGTTTTTGTTATCTTTTGAATCTGATAGTGGGTGTAGATGATTCTAATGCTAAATCATGATTTATTTGTAGAGAGAACTGATGGAAAATAGGCCTGATGGACATTTATTGACACAATCTTAATCTTCTAAAACTAAATTATACAACATATACTGACAAGTGACATGTCTGTCTCTCCCTGTCAGACTTTCAAAGGCTACCACTGGATAAACGAGTGTCCCAGGCTCTGAATGGAGACTTGTACTTTTCAAATGTTCTCCCAGAAGACAGCAGGCCTGACTACATCTGCTATGCTCGCTTCCCTCACACACAAACCATCCAGCAGAAACAGCCTATCTCAGTCACCGTGCTGAACAGTAAGTTAGGATACTGAATACATTCCAGGTCCATTTTTTCATCACCACAAATTTGGAGAATAGATATTTTTTAATAGTTGATACTAATTGCAGCAAACAGTTGATGTATTTGACAAAAAGTCTTCACTTTCAAATTTGAGTTTGGGATTACTAAACATCAGTTTATTATAGATACTATTTTATTATATTTTCTCACTATTATTGCAAAACCTTTTTTTGCTGATTTTTCCTTTTGTGGCACTTTTATTTAACATCTCTAAATTTTGCTCACGCATTTTGTGATTAATGGGATCTTGTGTTACTCCTGTTTCAAATCCATGTGTTGCTCTTGTCGAGCTGCCTTAGCCTTAAATGATGTTTTGTGCTGTGTTTCCTTCCACCTTTCCTGAGTTTTATAAAGGGATTCAAGATATATTTGATTTTACAATGGCCCTATCTTAATGTCACAATTATCTAACTGTAGTGTTATACCCATATTATGTTGACGTTTCGCAGCAACACAATATTACTCTGTACTTACTTACAATGCATTTTCCACAAGCTAATGCATTGGATTAATACAGTGAGGAAAAGTTTTCTCTCCTAGTTTTGCATGCTTATGATGTTCTGTTGTATTACAGTGGAAACAATGAATGAGACTGTGGCTGCTTTATACAATGTCACTGATTTCTATAGTGGTGAGTGCTGCTGGTTTATTCCCATTCAGCCCCTTCAGTGTGAACCCAGCCCTGTTTTTACTCCCTGGCCTAACCATACCTAACACACACATTCACATTTAACTTGGCCTCAATCCCCTGTGACTATTGACAAACTCTTCCTTAGGTGTCTCAAATCTTTATCCCGTTTTTTTTTTTGGGAGGGTTTCCTTATGCAAATTAAGGGTCTAAAGATAGTGAGTCAGACAAACCTGTGGTTTTGGTCGATATAAATAAAAATGACCTGACTATCATGAATGATGCAATACTTGTGAAATAGTAAAACTGAAATATACCAGATAAAATATTAAGATGGTCTGGGCAATCTTCAAAGCATAAATAACATTAAATGCCAGCAAACGTCATCTCCCCTAGAACCACAACTACCCATATAAACTCAGACTGATCTCATGATCTGCTCAATCAAGCACATCCTCAATGATTATCTAAGATGGCGATATTAGTGATGCATGATACAACTCATGGTACTCCTCGTTATCTATTTTCTGAGCTTTTCAGCAAAGCAATGTTAAAGAAATCTGGATCTTTCCATTAAGAAGTTCTAAAGGATGTGTTTATGGCTGAGGTTTGCTTTCCACGAAGAACCCCCACGTTGCCATAGCAACAAACAAGCAGATCCTCCTATCAGGGAGATTCCTTTTACTCTCTGATTTGGTGATACTGCTCATATGTTACATTGTGTTGGATCATCACATACTCATCTACTATCCCTTCCATCTTTAGACTATACTTGCACCACCTGTTTACTTCATGAGAAGATGAATGGCCCTCTGTGCTCATGTTTTCACCCAACTCCTCTGGGGATCATACTGTTGCAAGAGTAGCCTTCAAGTTTAATGTTGCAGCCTGGTTCTGATTTGGTGGTGTGTCCTCATGTATTCAGAGAGCCCAATGGGGGAGCGTCGCCCCGGTTTTATGACGCCTCTGGGCATCACCAGCACCCAGATGGTTCTGAGAGGGGAGACTCTGGAGCTGGAATGCATTGCTGATGGCTTGTAAGTATGCATCAGCTGTATCTATAATCTGCATGGAAGTACTGTATGTATGCATTATAAAACAATGCACTTTATAAGAAACTGACAGAAAAACAAAAAAAATGCAGAAATAGCACAGAAACAAAAATCCTGTTGTAATCTCTTCTTTGACAGACCCACTCCAGAGATGTCCTGGCAGAAGGATGGAGGAGAGCTGCCGAGCAGCAGGATGTCCTTTTATAACTTCAAGAAAACACTCAAGATTTCTGATGTGAATGAAGCTGATGCTGGGGACTACCGCTGTACAGCCACAAACAGCCTGGGCACTGCACACCACATCATCAAGGTCACTGTCAAAGGTAGGTAGCTAAACCCAGTTATTTTCTTGATTCACTCTAGTGATGCTCTCTTAAGTAATTTCCTTTTATCTCCAGCAGAAACTGGAGATAAATCCTTTGCCCTTTTTATTACATCAGAATTGGGTATTCATGTTTCTTCTACAGTTTGGGAATTTAAAGTAAATGAATTCAAGTTTGACAGCCAGGTTTGATGTAAAGACTTTAATTCTTGGTTTGGTCTGCTGGTGTGTTGGAATTCAACAAAGCTGGTCAAAACATTATTGCACTGGAAGCCACTAGTGCTGCAGACTTAACTGACTGTTAATTTGCAGCGGGATTACTAGCAATACTTTGCAATCCCAGGGATTCCAAAGATTCAATGTTAATATGACAGATTTTAATGTTACATTTCCATAGATGCAAAGGTTTCTGCAACATTAAAGTACATTATTTTATTCCCTGAAATAGGCTTATTTTGCCATTCTCTCAAAAATATGTTTCTGTTTTCTTTGCTTTTTGTAATCCACAGCGGCTCCTTTTTGGGTCAGCGCTCCCAGGAACCTGATTCTTGCCCCAAATGAAACTGGCATCCTGACTTGTCGAGTCAGTGGAGAACCGAAACCAAAGATTAGCTGGTTTGTGAATGGAGTCCCCCTTGAGAGTGAGTAAAATGAGACCATGCATTTAAAAATAGAACATACTACGTTTTCACAAACTTAAGTCCAAAACATCTGACAGCAACAGAGACCATAAATTCTCAGTCTCAGCAGTGTTTTTTCCCCTTGCATGTTATTCATGGTATTCTATTTAGTTTCATGTAGTTCACCAGAATTGTTATGTGCTGGTTTCTTCATTCATGGTGCAGTTGAAGAACTTAAAAAATATATTTTATGTATCTTTTAATAGATGCACCCGTGGACCGCAGTCGGAAGGTGGATGGCGACACTGTGATTCTTAACAATGTGCAAACAGGGTCCAGTGCTGTCTACCAGTGTAATGCATCCAATGAATTCGGTTACCTGATGGCAAATGCTTTTGTCAACGTTCTTGGTGAGTTAAACTCTTAAACTTAAACTTAATCTGTTTAGCTGGAAATGTACTGTATGTAAAAGTTTATCATACATTTTGGATACACAAGCCAGTGTGTACGAGGGGGTCAATACAGCGAGTGCTGATTAGATGTTTTGTGTATTCCCATAGCTGAAGCACCAAGGGTCCTCACTCCACCCAACCGAGTGTACCAGGTCATCACCAACAACCCTGCGTTACTTCACTGTGCCTCCTTTGGCTCACCAATACCAACCATCACGTGGTAAGATTCAGATCAGGTGTCCTGTGACTTTTTTCAAAAAATAAAAAGTTTCAAAACCATGTTTAAAAGAAAGAATTAGTCCGTTTTTAAGATACTGTAAATTTGAAACAAAAGGTTTTAAATTAATCCGACTAAGACTAAAAAATTTCAATGAAAACGTGCAGAACATAAAGAAAACCCATGCTGTCTGCTGTTTCCATGCAGGTTCAAAGACAGTCAGACTAGCATTAAGAATGGTGACCCTTTTGTGATCCATGAGAATGGTACATTAGAGATCCATGTGGCCCAGCCACTAAACAGTGGAAAGTACACCTGCATTGCCACCAACAACCTGGGAATCAAGGAGAACCATGTCTACCTGGAGGTTAAAGGTCAGATATGGACCAGTCTCACGACAGTAAGATTGGTGGTCCAACTCTTAGCCTGTTAAAAGACTATTATAGCTCACAAAGAGATTATATTGTGTGCCTCTATAGCCATTAAGTAATGTGGCCATCAACCTGGATTATTTATTAACATGTTTTTTTTATTTTCTCCATATGCCAGAGCCCACCCGTATCTTGAAGCAGCCAGAGTACAAGGTGGTACAGAGAGGAATGAGCGCTGTGTTCGAGTGTAAAGTCAAACATGATCCATCCCTCATTCCCACCATGACCTGGCTCAAAGACGACGGAGAGTTGCCTGATGATGAGAGGTACAAAGACTACGAGATTAATTTATTTAATTTGAACACTTGTCATGTATACCATGAAAAAACTGTGACATTACTTGGATAAACGAAAAATGGAACATCCAGTATGATACTCTGTCATCAGGTTTGATGTGGACACAGACAGTCTGACCATCAAAGATGTGACAGATGGAGATGAGGGCACCTACACCTGCATTATGAACACCACCCTGGACCAGGACTCAGCCAGTGCCATGTTGACTGTTGTAGGTACGTTGATGCATTTAGGAGTCTTTGGACTCAGCATGATGCCCAAGTTCAAGGATTGTAAATCTACAAATCTCACAGTGTGAACACTGGATATATACGTTTGTAAACGTGACAGTGACGTCTTTAAAAACGAAGAGAAATTGTAGTGACTTTAAATTTCAGCAACAGCGGGTATCAGTTTTAATCTAATTTAGTGTCACAATACGAAAGTATTTTTCCCGCTTTTCTGCTGTTTCCAACATCTGTAACTAACATTTTATCTCTTCTTGTACTTTACTCTTGCTTCTTGCTGTCTCAGAGGCTACTCCTACTCCAGCTATTGTCCACGGTAAACAATGTCCATAGATTAGGATTCTGTAGCTTTCATAAGTTCTTTTTGCAAAACCTGTAGTTTGCACATCATCTCCATGTTTATTTTATGTTGAATGATCTTAGTGCTTTCTTTCTTTTATATTGCACCATTTGATTTTACAGAAATATTTACTGAATGTTATTACTGAATGAATGTATTTACTAAATGGTTACATAGCACTTAAATGATTTTACCTTTATTCTATGGGCATTTTTATCAGTGAAAATCTGTTTTAATATAAAATTCTGACTTAAATCAGCAATCATCAAAGTAAATTACATCTCATTTACTGTAGAACTCTGTTCTTACTGAAAAGAATTAGTGTCAAATTTTCATGTTCATGAGTGTTATTGTGTTTACAGAGAAACCCGACCCTCCGACTGACCTGGAACTGACTGACCAGACAGAGAGGAGCGTTCAGCTCACCTGGATCCCTGGAGATGAACACAATAGTCCCACACAGAGTATGAAATGATGCTACTTTGTTGTTTGGCAGCATGTTAAATCAAACTACACTACACTTTTCCACTGCCAAGCTTAAAATTAGACACTGACAACAAAAGCTGAATTTCTGCATAGGTTTGTCAAGTCAGAATCCTATGTTCTGCAGGAAGTTCAGATATAGTTTAGGTTTCTGGAAGCAACAAGACAGGAACGTGGTAGTTGGTATGATAAGCAAGGAGCCACCGTAGCTAAATTTACACAGAATACCGTTACTTAACCTATAGAAATCGTCACCAGAACACAAAATGTTCCTTGAGGCGGTGTCTGCTCTTCAATTCAAATTCAGTTCAAATTCTTGAATTCTGAAACTGTTTTCCCCCCAGAGTTTCTGATCCAGTACGAGGATCTGCTTCACCAGCCTGGAGTTTGGATCAACCTAACAGAGGTTGATGGTACTAGCACCACAGCACAGTTAAACCTCTCTCCACACGTCTACTACTCCTTCAGAGTTCTGGCTGTAAATCATGTTGGCTACAGCCAGCCTAGCCAGCCCTCGAGCCAATACAGGACCAACCCTGCAGGTGATGAACATGGTCACCACTCCAGAAAAAAAGTATATAAAATATTCTAAAATATTCACTGATTGAACCCTCTTTTTTTGGTTTTCCCAGCTCCTGATGAAAATCCGTCAGATGTTCAGGGAGTAGGAACAGAGCCTGGCAATTTGGTTATCTCCTGGACAGTAAGCTATGCTTTTGTTTAAAATGGAAATCACATGTCTCATGGGCTGAATAAGAGCCTGTTTCTAGTCTTGCCTAATCATTTCAAGGCAGTAAAGGCTTGGCAAAAATGTCACTGCAGTTAAATTAGAGTATTTCAGTGTGTTGTTTTTCAGCAACTGACACAAAAAATATTCTCTGTATAGCCGCTGACAGGATTTCAGTCTAACGGGCCCAATCTGGAGTACAAAGTGCAGTGGAGACAGAGGGACGTGGATAATGAGTGGTCCTCGGAGACTGTGGCCAACGTTTCTCAGTTTGTTGTGTCTGGAACTCCAACCTATGTGCCCTACGAGATCAAGGTTCAAGCTGTGAATTATTATGGCAGCGCTCCAGAGCCTGAAGTTGTCATTGGATACTCTGGAGAAGACTGTGAGTGAACTTATTATCATATATTTTAAAGCATTTATTAGTCATCATTGGTCAAAACAACTGGCTCTCTTATTGCTCTGCAGTGCCTTTGTCTGCTCCTGAGAGCGTGCAGGTCATGGTTCACAACAGCACACTTGCAGAAGTACACTGGGAGCCCGTGTCTTTCCCCTCGGTCAGAGGAAAACTACAGGGATACAAGGTATTGTATCACTAGATAAATGTTTTTTGTCTTTGGTTGTTGCTGGTAGGGGTACTGTCACTACATTACCTGTCAAATCAGTGCTTGACCCTTTTGCACCCACACACTATATGTGAACAATAACCCAGCAATACTAATGTATTGGATACTGTAGTCAACACATTTCAGCACACAGCCCCAGTCAGTATTTTTACAGAATGTGTGAAAGCACAGCCTATACACTCTACAAATTGGCTGACCCTTAGCAATTATCCAATGAGGTGCAAACATGTATTGGCAGGCCTCTCAGGATGCTGTAACTCTAACATGGAAATTTCAAAACAAAAATCAAAGCAGAAGGTGAAATCATATGTACTGTAAAAATATCCAACTACTACACATAGTATATAGGGAAATAAAAATAACAAAACCAAAACTAATTTAGCTGCCTATACCAGAGAACACATTAATTCCAGTGAAACGAAACACCCAGTGGTTTATCTTGGCATGTATGTGTTGTAGGTAGAACGTCCTGAACGGTTGGCCATCTATGTGTCTACTCCTCATTAGATAATTGATAAAGCAATTTTCAGCAATTTTGTAATGTGTGTATATAGATAGGCAGTGCTTTCCTTCATTGTGTAAATGTTTTGCTGAAGGATGAGTGTGAGTTTTTTTGCACATGTAGCAAAAAATTTAAGCCTGGGTGTACTTCAGTAACAGTAAAGATTATTTTCAGGATATTTTGTTTCATAAAGTGGCTTTAAAAAAATCTGACCTATATTGCCAGTGGACACTTGATCCCTCCAGACAAACTATTCCTCATCAAACATAAACAGAGTTACAATCTAGCACCAACTAAACTGAAATGGCATTTTATCCAAAATGTTTCTCTACTAGTCCCTCATTACTGCTGCACTGTGGCGACAGAAGTCAGAGTGAAATGCTTGCACAAATAAAATGTATCACTTTACAGTGTGTAAGTAATTGCCTACTTTAAATGTACAGCTCAGACCTTAAGTCTTGCACAGTATTATCTTAATCTTAAATCTTAAGTATCTGCTCAGTATTAGTTTAACATGTGCTTCCAAATGCACTGAAAATAAGATAATTAGTTTGACCCATGGCTGCATCATAGTGAAAGAGACACTTTCACCATTTGCTTTCACGTATTATAAAAGTAGTTAAAATAAATATTTTTTCTTTTAAACAGATCCCCAGAATTCTTTTCATTTGAGTTTGAATGATGTTAAACAATATTTCCACTATGTGGTTCTATTATGTTACTTATACTAAGTAGTAATAGTGAAAACTGAAGGAAAAAATGGAACTTCAGTGCACATCAGGCTAATACAGTGGTCACCCACCTCTTTAGAAGCTGTAAGAAGTTCAGCCCCCAGTGGGCTAATATAAAACTTAACCCCTGGTGTGTTTCCTCTAGGTATATTACCGTCGCGAGCGCGGCTTGCACGAGACAGAAGGGGAGATAGAGCAGCAGGAGCAGGTTTTGACGTTCAGTGGGAATCGTAGCGAAGGACGTCTGCCAGGCCTCCAGCCTTACAGCCTCTACAACCTCTCCATCAGGGTCCTTAATAACAAAGGAGAAGGGCCTCCGAGCCCCAGCAAGACATTTGAGACACCTGAGGGAGGTATGTATGGCTGACGTGGTTGTTCTGCAGGTTTAGAGCATCTTGCATATAGAAAATTGAACAGTTTCTTGTCTTGAAAATCTGTTAGCTTGCATGTAATACCGTTTTTTTTTACAGAATAGTAAGAAAGGTTTCAAGGGTCAGATACCTTTTGTCATACTTAATGTCAGGAACTACCTCCAAATTTTAATTGGGTCACCACTTTTGGAATTTAATTGACTAAATCAGTCTTTTTAATACATTAGAACCTCTATTTTGTAGTATCTCCTAATAAATTGCTACTACTACTACCTAGCAGTATGAAACTCCAGACTCAACATAGCAACCCCAAACTTACCCTAGCAACCAGCTAAAGTGTCCGTAGAAAACATGCTAAAAAACTAAAAAAGCATACCTGTAGCTATATCCTGGTAACCACATAAAACACTATAGCAGCCGCCTTCTAATGCCATAGAAACTTCCTGGAACCACCTAGCAATGACATGGAAAATCCCTAAATACTCACACAGGTGTATTTTCTATTTCATAGCCACTAGCTTATGCACAATATATCAGTTCTCCCATGAATGGTCCTGCGCAACGTCTCAACCCTGACTGTTGTTGTGCGTTTGTTTTCAGTCCCAGGGCCGCCTTCCTTTCTGAATGTCATAAACCCTAGTTTGGACTCTCTCACTCTGGAATGGGGACCACCAATGAACAACAATGGACGCCTTGCTGGATACACACTGAAATACCAACCAGGTTGGCTCACCGGCTACCTGACACACTGCCTGCCGTGTTCTACATAGTATTATGCCGCATTTGTGCAAAGGAAAAAAATATTTTGTGCATTCCTAAATTCAACATATTCTGCTTTAAAATCTCCTGGTATCACTCTTTTAACTCCTTCTCCATCCTCTGCCTTTTCCCCATTGTTCACCCTTTCTCTCTGTCTCTACAGTCAACAACACCAATGAGCTGGGACCAGTCAAAGTGATGACCTTCTTAGCCAATGAAACCACCACCACCCTGGGCAACCTGAACTCCAGCATGCTCTACAAGTTTTACTTAAGTGCAAAGACAATCAAGGGCTCTGGCCCCATCATCACAGAGGAAGCCTTGACAGTCATGGACACAGGTAAGTTATTTTAGCTGTTTAGGAGGGTGAAGGTCAAAGTCCTATATCAGTGACATTTAGGCAAACAAAATATAGGAGTGCAAGAGACTGGGGATCCCTTTCAGCTTTAAAATACATTGAGGTACCATGAGGTCGTACAGCATTCCACACCTTATATCCTCCTCTATCTCTTTCTCTTTTTTCTTTCCTCTGAAGCTCGTACTCAGCCCACTGTAGAGACGGGCAAAGGTAACCCAAGTTTGCCACTGGAAGCACCTGCATGTTGTTCATATTATCAAATATTAGAAGCAGAACATAGCTTAGCATAGATATTGTCTTCAGTTTAATTATCCCTGCATGTTCCTAAGTTAGCATGCCTGAAAACTACGCCGTGTGGCTAGGTAGGATTTAGGTATGAAAGACTTCCATGGCATCTGCAAGCAGCCGTGCTTGTGTCCTCTTCTGACAAAATAAGTTATACTTACTGCAACATACTTTAAAAAATACTACATTTTTTTTCAAATAGCTGTGCTTTCAGTTTAGCCCCCCCTTTTTTCCTTTCCTGAAATGAATGTTTTCATTAGAAGCCTTGCGCATGATGCTTGGGAATGCTTTTTGTTTCAGTCCAGTACTAACATATTTTATATACCTGCTGATGCAATAAACTGATGGATTGCGTGCATAATAACTAGGATTTGATCTGAATAATATGCATGTTGCAGTGCTGTTATTCAGAGTTTTATTAGTGTGGATGTAGTGCTGATCTATGTGCTTAACTTCACTCTGAATCTCAAGATTGAGAAGTGCTGCAACAGGTTTTAATTCAGCATGTCAGTAGCTACTTTCTCCATAAAACAGTGGCTCTACAGTCTTCACTGTATGTTGTCTATTGTGGTCTGTATGTGTGTTGTCTCACTCTTTTCCGTATTCTTTCAGGCCCCACAGAGCCCCCTCACCCAACCTCCCCCACCACTCAGTCTCCGCATCCCCCGTTTTACAAGGGTACAAGCACTCCCTGTCTCCCCCTTTACCTCCCCAAATATCTACACTTATGCTCTGCCCTGCAAAAAATGGTCCATCTCAACAAAAGAAAGTCTTAAAAATATTAGTTTTATGAATAGAAAAAGAACATTTGGTCAGTAAGGTAACAGTATTAATTGCTCCTCTAGTATGACATCTGACTTTAATTAGTATCTTAACATATTTAAGTTGATTTCTGTTGGATTTTTCTCATTTTTTTAAGAGGACTGATATAAGTCCTCACTGAGATGGCCATTTTTAGCAACTATACCTTATAACTAACCTGTTCATGTTGTGGCAGGATCTGACTCTAAAAGAAACTGGCATGCCATGCCTTGTATGGAGGCACATATTTGTTAAACTGGCATGCTAGGTGGGACAGACAGCCAATTGCCAATTTAATGTTTGTAAATTAGGACTCTGGTGAGTTGGACAGTTTTCTTATAATGTGATCATCAAACTGGTGGAACAGACATGGAGGTGTATTTTTGTTAATAGCCCATATCATTTCTGTTGAGTATGAACTGCACTAGTAGAGTTGCAGGCATCAGCTTTATCCTAAACACTGGTATGTTGTATGATTGTTTCTTTAAAATGTTATTTCAGCTCACTCCTGTACTTAAGATCCCTAGCAGTATTCAAAAGGTTTTATTTCATATTAAAGCATTTTAATGAGTTGGGGACATTTAGGTGAATAATATGTATAATAATGTATAAAATTAAAGCCCTTGATTGATCTTTCTCTCTTGTGTGCTCAGTGCCACCTGTAGGCCCTGTGTTTGGCAAAGTTAACGTGTCTCTATCGGAGGACGGTGCAGTGATCAGTTGGGATTACTTTGGACATCATAAGAATGTATTTGTGGAATATATTGTAGAAAACAGTAAGGCGTCACTTTGTATTTGCATCTCAAAATCTCAATCTCATCCCTAATAATTTAACTATTAAAATGAATGTTTAAAAACCATCATTTAAATAATAATCCCACCCCAAGGCTCCCTGAATCTAATTCCTTTCCTTCCACTACGCCATTTCTAGGTAAAGAGGACTGGAAAAAGGAGTTGGTAAATGGTTCACATTCGCATATGATAAAAGGTTTAAAGCCAGGGACGTCGTATAGGGTGCGTGTGATTGCTAGAGACCCGGCTGACCAGACGGTCCACAGCACAGATGAAGTGTCGGTGTTGGTGCCAGGTGAGGCGGCATGCCTCAGAATAGACGTCTTTGTAATCATATTTTTTTTGCCTGTCTCGTTTTCCCCATCCCCTTTCTGTTTTGTCTCATTATCAGACATACAAGGCTACATTCAGTAGTGAATGGTAGTTAGTTTACTAGTTAGCGTACAAGCATGCTACCATGTAGGCGGTCTGATGAATGTCAATTAAAGTCATTACTAAGAGGTCCATTGTTTTAATGTGGTGGCTTTTGTTTGTTTTTCTTTTTGTTGTGTTTTCAGCGCCTAAACGACCATTGCACATTAACCCATTTTTAAACTTCAGTGTTTATAGCCTTTGTTAATGTTGCTCAGAATGAAGATTCCACCAATTTTATCAGCCTGGGCTGAGAACTGCACTGTTATGCTTACTGCCTGTCTTCACCCTTCCCTCCCCTCTCCTTTCTGTGTGTGTCCAGCTGTACCCAGCCGGCAGGTAGACATTGCCACCCAGGGGTGGTTTATCGGATTGATGTGTGCCATCGCTCTCCTTATCTTGGTCCTTCTCATAGTGTGCTTCATCAAGAGGAACAAGGGTGGCAAATATCCAGGTAATGCGCACATCATCAGTATATACAGTCATTTAAGCTAATTGACATGGATGGATGGAAATGTGAACAATAAAAACACTTACATAATCTACAGTGAAAGAGAAAGAAGATGCCCACCAAGACCCAGAGATCCAACCAATGAAGGAGGATGATGGGACGTTTGGAGAGTACAGGTAAGAGATGTTCTTCATTCAGAAAGGTTAGGACCACAGCAAACAGTAGTGTGTGAGATTTCATTCATTCATTCATTGTGTCCTGACTCCACTGTTTGAATGTAGAACATTTTACCAGGCTGCAGAGACACTCTCCCCACCAGACTCAATTACCAAACACTCTATAGAGGCAAGGCAAAAAAAGTACTACTCTTATCTGTTGATTTGCATCATGACCAACTCACCTGCACACTGGCCCTCTAATCAACACAAGCTTCTTGCAGAATACGTCCATTTTAACAAGTAATCTCATGTCTGGCTAAGTTACTTGTATGCTGTTCTTGACTCAAGAGTAAAACAAATTCCATTATGGTGACATAGTTTTTCATCACATTTCATGTTTTCCTATGAACATTGATGACTTTATGACTTATGATTCCTTAAGAATTTTGGCCTAAAAGTTAAAGTAAAGTAGTTACTATGTATAAATGAACTTTGTATTTTAACTCAATGTGGATGTCATTGTGCTTTAAATGTGTTTCATATGCATGCTTTGTCTTGTCTGTGTCTTGCGCGTAAAAGAATAGACACTCATTGTGGCTCATGAATTGCTTTTCATGTGTCCTTCCATTCTTTATCTGTGTTTTTTGGCGGGTTTAGGTCTATGGAGAGGTAAGACGAGATGTGGTAAAAGCTAGCATGCAATTCACACAACCTATAAAACATCTCGAGCTTTGTTTCTGACTTAAATTAGGAGGAAGTGCATCAACATATCAGGTTTTACTATGTCATCATACTCACTGACATAGTCAACGCCATAACTACAACCACATTAACCCTACGATAAACAATAAAACTGACTGCTTCTACGTCTCTAGCTTCCTTCATTTCATTTTTTTATACGAATGCATAGAGCTTGAAAATTGAGTTGAAATGTATTAGATTAGAGCTTGCGTATTGACTGAAATAGGAAGTGTTCAGACCAAATGAACATACTGATGGAAGGTAAATGGTAACATGCTTCATCTTTGGGGAAAAAAAGAACTAAAAAATAATAGTGCATTTTGATAATTGCATGTAAACTGAAAGCTTGATTTCATTTCAGAAATTGTATATAAAGGTAAAGTATTGCAAGCGAATGAACAGCACGCATTTGCAAAATCCTCTTAAGCAGTGGTCACTAGCCCTAAATCTGAACAGCACCCAGGCTTAAAACAGCACTAACATTATAGCAAATACTATAATACCATAGATGTAGCTTAGCTGCTCCACTATACAAGTACTATGTAGTATAATGCTTCAGGTATTTCGTATATGTTTATATGTCAACTTAATGTTGCCTCCTGTGACATTTTACATGATCATTCATGTAAAATGCTAACGCTCGGCTAATAGCCTACCCTCTGTGTGCACACTAGGGTTTCTGACCACTGCAGAAAAAACAAACTGCACAAATATTTTCCCAATAACCTTCCCCCCAACCTTTTCCTACCCTTTTATAGTGACACAGAGGACCACAAGCCACTGAAGGGCAGTCGGACGCCGTCCAATGGGACTGTGCGCCGCGACGAGAGTGACGACAGCCTCGTGGACTACGGGGAGGGCGGGGACGGACAGTTCAATGAGGATGGCTCCTTCATCGGCCAGTACAGCGGCAAGAAAGAGAAAGACACACATGAAGGCAACGAGAGTTCGGAGGCCCCGTCGCCTGTCAACGCCATGAACTCATTTGTCTAACGACGGCAACAAGGCCGGTCGCGACAGTTGCTATGGCCACTCCTTGTCACCCTGGCAAATGTGACCATGGGGACCGTCTCTATGGTGACAGTTGCTAAGGTGACAGTCGTTGTGAGCGCCTACTTCGCTGGCCAACACCGTGGCTACCTGTCGCCATGACTGCTGACCTGCCCTCATCTCCACACCTGCCAGCCCCCTGTCTGACCTCCTCTGATTAACACACACTCAGCATGGAAAAGGCCGACACCACATCCCCCATTAGTGTTATAAGAAGATGCGGATTGAGGGATGTGAGGACTTTGAGAGGAGGGAAGGAGAGAGGAAGCAATATAGAAAAGCAGAAGGAATGTACCAGAAAGAGTTTTTACCACTCAGACTGAGCAGAGGTGTGACCAAGTGTGTGTGTGTGTGTGTGTGTGAGTGTTAGTGCTATTTGATCTCCTTTGCAAACATACAAAACATGATGTATCCAAATATATATTTTATGAAAGTACAGTACATGACCCGCAGGCAGGAAAATATGCATTCACTCATTAACATTTGCATGGGGTAAATCACGATTCTATTAAGCATTTTACCATCTTTGTGTCAGTTGTTGCAGAGGTGAGCTGTGTTGAATCTGTATATGGTGCACGCCTACTAGCGACTGGGTATGCCTCTTTTATTGTTTTTTCCACTTAGAAAGTGTTCAGTGGCGTATGATATATACATAGAGAGACAAAATGGCAGCAGTGTCTTTGTGGACAGCGCTGTGAAATGTTTGACTCAAAGTAGAAGCTAGCATATGTCCCTTTGAGGCAGATTGAAATGTTTGTACATATGTAATAGAATAAGACGAAAGCTATATTTCAAGGTCAGGGATGTCCATTTGTTGTCATTGGAAACCTGGCTGGAAACACTTTGAACTCAGAGTTTGGTCACTTATTACACCAGCCAGCCAGCCAAAACTCCCACACGTACTCCAATCTGTTCGTTTTTAGCCTTGTGTTTTCTCAAGCTTGTTCTGTGCATTTAGCATTTTTTTTTTTTTTTTTGCTCTTCTTTCCTGATCGGTTCCTTTACACCGAGCCTATCCTTCTTGTTACCGAGCACTAAGTGAACACAAGTGCAGGTGTGATTGATCCAGCATCAACGTCAAGTGCTTCCACCCTGAATCGTGGCCACTGTGCACGCCTTCATTTTAGGCCCTCCTGGTATTGTCAGATTGTCAGAACTACCCCAACATTGTATCCAAAAGCATTACCACTTACACATCTGCTATGAATACTGGCAGAATTCATTTTATATGAAGAGGTTTACAGAGTGTACCCACTTAGTTTCTGGATATGTAGATGTTGGTGATCAAAAAACCTCTCAGCATGGTTTCTAGTGCCTTTGTGGAGAACAGTGACTTAGATCCATACAATTGTGTCCCTATTTATTGACAGGACAAACCATGGGCTCAGTGCAGTTCATATAGTTCATGAAATCAGTACATACAGAATACTATCCCACCTTACTCCAACCACAACTTTAAAGGCTACACGAGTGTAAAACACAATAAGCTTTACAGGATTCCACTGATTCATAAGGGCACGTTAAAACTAAGACCCTTTGTTGTGATCTATGTGGTCATTTAGTAACATCCATATGGGCTTCTTAACTTCAAATAGCCAACTTGAGTCTTTAAATAGTTTTCAACAGGGCTGAAAACTATTTTAAAATGACCTTTTACTCAGTTGTACACTGGCATTAGTTGGGAGGAATAATTTTTCAGCTATAGATTGTTATGGCCTTGTTGACAATCACATACCCAGTTATCATCAGCCCGTACAAGTAGGCCACCAAATCACGCCATCTAGCTACAAATTAAAGACTGAGAAACTGCATCGGATATTAAAATGTGAGGGAAACCTGAGGTCAGAGGGGCACTGGACGCTTGTGAGATGTCTTCATGTGTTCGTTTCAAACACTCTGCTTCTTCATCTCGAGGAGGAGCCGCTGCTCAGCAGCACTAAACTACTGCCAACCTTCTCATCAGGTTACTGCCAACGGGAGCCAGACTCACCATCTGGCAAAGACTTTTAACAGAATGGGACTTACTGTTACTGGTAGCACTTAGAAATGAAGGAGTCGGAATTTTTTTTTTGCGTCATGATACTGAATGTGGAAACAAGTGGATCTGTTTATGTAAATGAAAATATTGCTTGTTTCACTGCAAATGGTAAACACACTGGTGACTTTGGTTTATGCATTTAACCTTATATCTGTGTATGTTGTCACATTCTGAGCGCAGCACTCAGTGAGTTTTCTAATACCGTAAATGAATGAAGCTTGTGTGTGAATGTTTGGGTGCATGAGTGTGTGCGTTTGTGTGTGTGTGTGTGTGTGTGTGGGCAGCACATGCATGCTACTGTGTTACAGCGTGCGTGATGTATACTATCGCTTTCAATTTCCATGGATAACAGTCTAGAATTCTGATGTGTGTCCGACTCTCAACAGGAGATCCAAGATTTTTTTTTTTCAGAGAGCATTTCCACGTCTTAGGTTTATCATGACTTGCATCAAGTTTTTAGGTTGCGATGTGTCAGCTTTCCATGTGTAGATATTTTGTTGTATTTTGTAAATAATGGCTTGAATTGAGTGTAGATGTGCTGAGGTTAGAGGTGAGAGCTTGACCTCAATCGGCCCTGCTGCATTATGTGTAAGAGGGCAAAATGGCATTGTGTGAGACTATTTACAATTTTCACTCTTTTTATTTGCTGTGAAATTTATTTTATTCCTTTTTTGTCAGGTGGATTTGCTAGCTCAAATGTTTAGCCTATCAGGTATCAAAGGAGATTATTAACTTGTGACTGAGCTCTTGTGACACCTGTATTGTTTCTGTCTCTGGCAGTTCACACACCTTTTTTCTGTATTTTTTATAATATGGCGCACACCTAAACAGGATTTATCACTTCAAACACATCCATGCATCTGGTTTACGAAAACATCTGGTGTCTGAACGCAGTACACTGGAGAAATGTTGTCCTAAACTAGACATTAGGTGAAACTGACATCCTTTTTAAGAGTATGCATCCCGAAAAAAAAGAAGAGAAATCAGAAGAACGGCCAGCATGGATGGACAAGTGGACTGGCACATTGGAGTGTGAATACCCTGAAAACAACATTCTAGTGACTGGTGAACATACAGTAGGATATACAGTATATGATATAATATGACATTCTGGTTAATGTTGAAGCTACATGAGAAGCATGAAAGGCTGTCAAAATGGTTTACTCTAAAATATAATATTGCAAAATATTTTGTATTTTAAATGAAGTTTAAAAAAAATGAAATAAATGTTGGTTTCAGGATTTCAAATCAGTGATGGTTTTTCTTTGTGGTCGTGTGTGTAGTTCCACCTAGTGTTTGAAAATGGGAAGATAAACCTCCACAAGTTAACCCTTGGAAGATTAACATACATCTGGAGTGTGTGCGCATGTGCTGTGCATCCATCTTTTTATTCTCATCTACTAGAAGAGTTTTGTACGGAGCCCCCCTGGTAGTTTTGCTATCTATAATCTCTATGGTTACTTTCCAAGAGAGCAACCAATCACAGCCTAACTGAACCACAGATTGTTAATATGACAATTTCAAGATTATAAATTCAAAGGTAATTTAGGATATTTGTCACATGCTCATATGTGCAGTGAGTAACAGATTAAGAAAAAAACAGAAATAAGAGCTAAATAATTGTAGATAAGAAATAACTAATGCTAATGTGTACAGTATTTTCGTAGTGCAAATGTGGACTATTTATCCTGTATACCTACGTAATTCAACATCTCTTTTTAGAAAGGTTACATTGTAGAGGATTAAACCATATTTCGTTTCAAATGTTGAGGATCTCTCATTAATAATAGATTGATCTGTGGGTCATTTACGATGCACAGCACATGGTGGGGAGTGAAATATAGTCTGAGCACCTTTCCTGTGTTTTCTAATCGTATTTTCCTACTATCAAACTATTTTAATACAATAATATATTCCTGTTAAGACCTATTGAGTGTGTCTGGGCACAGGGACTTATAGTAATTCTTTTACTTGCTGGTGTTTAATAATAATCAAATAATAGCTGTTAGAGTAATCCATCCTCGTTTTTGCTGTGCACAGTTTATTACAAAATTATAAATGAGCATGATAAATGATTTTCCGTGAAGGCTCTGTTTCTCCCTGTCTGGGAGCAGCATGATGCTCTGATGCTCTCCTCCTTTCCATCCTCCCTCTTTCGTGGACCAATCGCAGTCGCATCCTTGCTGCCACCCAGAGGTGCCACTCAGCCGCTTTCCTCCAATGGAAAAGTTCAACTGAACGGGACGCTCCGGCGGGTGGGCTGTGGGACGATGCGGTTCGGGTCCAGGTGTGCCATTCCGACAGTGTAGCCTACTGAAATTTCCCATTCTGCCTCAAAGGTAAGAACGACAACACATGACAGAGGGTGTGCATGAACTAACCGGCTCTTCAGTCTGGACTTAGTGAGGATAAACCAGGGTATATTCAGCGCTGTAGAGTACGAAATGGACCGGCACAAGAGTACCGCAATGCAGAGCTGTGAATTACCGGTGCCGCTCCGTCGTCATTGGGGTGAAGTGATGTAAGGAGCTGCGCAGTTGCTTTTTTACAGGCTGTTGTTTTTTATGAATGACTGCGACAAAGTGAGCACTGTTTAAGGTTCTAGCTTCTCACTGTGCACTTTTAGTCATGTACAGCACATGCTGAGAAAAAGTGTGTCTGTGGAAACAGGGAGGAGACGCAAGGTGAAAGTGTCGGATATATGCGTCAAGGGCGCAGGAAGCTGCTGGGTGCACCATGGTATCCACTTGGTTAACGGCTAACTGTCGTTCATGGGCAAGAGGGCAACTCAGTTTTAAATCAAACACTGTTTAAAGATTGAATTTTGTACTATGCTGTCATAAAATCTGTAGCTGTTGAGTCTAAATAGATTTATCATTAAGTCTAAAATATGTTAAATATTTTAAATAATAAATAATATACATCCACATATATATCCTCTAAATATCAATTCCCTTGGACTGTAACAGAGAAATGCAAAATGTATGAGAACAATTTATCTACGCCCCCTTTTAGATGTCCCAAAAAGATGGATCCTTAATTCTCATCTCACATCCTCAACACTGGGCCTGATTTTATTTCAGGTCTTTCATTTTGACATATTCAAACTCCTGTGATAGACAGAACACAAACCAATCAATCTAAGCCCATTTTAATCTAGTCACCACTAACCCATAAACTCAAAGATTATTTTTATTCATCCTCATTTTCAAAGATGACTTGAATGTGATTGTTTTTTCTCCTACGGTCACAAAACCACAGCAAACATGGTTATTCCGGCTGTCACTAGGACAGACACTGGGCTTAATACATGTGCTGACCTAAATTTCTGCTGCTCTGTCCAGAGAGGATCTGTGATGGGATTATTGCGAGAGGAGACACATGAAAACACACTCTGATGAATTGATTAGAATTAGAGGTGGAACAGATTGCTGCAGCGATAATCTATAAAGCCAGAGCTATATTTTTTTAAAAGTCCTGGAAGCTTGTGCGTTCATGTTTTTTGGATATGTTTACATAGAGACCCCTATCCAATTTTGGGATCTTGCAGATACAGAAGAGGTCACGCTTCTTGCTGCTTAAAGACAGTTTGAAGACTTTTAACAGTGCAGATGCGGGATAGATGCATCCAACTGCTAGTGTACTGTGGTGATATTAGTGTTGAGTCATCAGGAGTGCACATGACGAGTCAGTACTGCAGTCTCTGCATGTAAATGTGCTGGATACTGGGTGTATGCCTCTGCTCTCCCTCCCTCTCTCTACTTCTGTGCGGTTGAGGCAAATGTGGCGGGTGAGGCTCCTGGGAGGTGGCTGTCTGGCAGTTTTTTATTCGTAGAGTGTGCTTTCTTATTCTTTCTTCTTCTAACATCCAGAATGAGACGATAAAGGACTGTGAGACTGTCTGATTGCTAGCTAACTGGAGGACATATGCATTTGGTTTTAGATCTTGGCTTCTGTAAACAGCCACAAAATTTACATCAACAACAGATGACAGTGTAATGTCTTTCTTAAAATTGATACTAAATAGTATACTAAAGTTTTCCTTTTTGGAATAAAGCTTTTCACAAGCATCTTTACCATTTGTTTTCTTCAATATAATGTCACAATATCACATTTCTTTACCACATTTCAGATTTTGGGACACTTACATGTCAAAACCTTTGTAAGCTGCTTTCCTGATTTCCTCTTGATTTACTGCCGTCAATCACGCCGCCTTGGCCTGTGACCTTATAGTCACTGCAAGTTTATTTGTGTAGCACATTTTAACAACAAGGCAATTCAAAATGGTTTACATAAAACGTAAAAGCAATGTAGGGCAATAGAAAAATACATTTAAATACAATCTTATAGGAAGATTATTATCATATATAGCCTGAGATTTTAAGCTGACTGTTAAGTGTAAAGATTTAATTCAAAGCTCTGTGATGCATAAATAATGTAAACGTAGAGGCATGCAGAGCTAGAGTATCCTCATCAGTGAACATAAACTATAAGAAAACTCAGCTATATAGTCTACAGTAAACAATGTACCAACAATGCTTCAGTTCTGCAGGGTTTATATAAAGCTATAGTAGTTTTTCTTTTTAATGACAACTCTAATTTGCTCAGACCGCTCTGTGCAGTTGAATGCTTTTTGGATGCTCATACTGAAAGTAATATACTGAAAGTCAGTTTGTTGATAGTGCCTAAGGTAATCTGTATCATGTCTGAAATGTAAAGCTAAAAGTTAAACAACATGACTTTTGCTGACAATAGTGCATTTCACATTTTTGAATTATATTCAAACAAAACTCGGATTGGACATTCCTCTCAGTTAGCTATCAATAGATAGACTGCATATACAATAAGTACTCTGAAATTATTTGATTTACACTATGGGTCCACTGATCCATCTCTTTCTGTACCAAAATAGATTCCGATACCTTAAGTACCGATCATATACCAGTGCCATCTTTTTCCTAGATTCCCATTCTAGATAAATACAGATGTTTCCCTTGTACAGCAGTAAAACGCAACAAAAAAATTTTCCACTGGGAGCTTTATGAATGTACACAAAAAGATCAA
>JAPMOB010009408.1:0-16330 GCA_029875015.1 Lepomis gibbosus | reverse complement strand
ATTCCAGGTACCTCACAAAGAGTGCTAATCCTTCATACTCAACAAGCCGATAACAGCAAGAGGGGGAAAAACAGGACAAAGACGAGAGAAAAAAATTAAAGGTGTTGATGAGCGAGAAATGTAATGCAAACAGTAACAGCATGGTGAGAGACTCACTGATGCCTTCATTCATTAGTTTCTTTGTACAGAAACACAGGGTCCAGTGTGTCTTGTAGCATACCTGTTTGGAAGTGAGCTTTATCAAGGAACCTTCATAGCCCTGAAACAAAGAAGGACCAAAAGGTGTCTGTTAACAAACAGAAAAGATTCAATTTTATGTAAAGATATTTCAGAGATTCTAATGAGTAAAATGTTGCAAAACATTTGTGTGCCACAATATGGCATAAAAGTACTTGCATTCTGTAAAATGTTGTATATTTTTGTATTGCAGGGCTCACTACTGACTAAGCTAGGCTATTTCACGAGTCAAAAAGCTCTTATGAAGACCATATGGACTGACTGTTGTGGCCTACCTGATTAATGGAGATTTACTGCTGTCAATGTTCATGACATAAACCATTTACTCAGAGTACATACCATGAACATTATCTAGAGGGGAGAGATTAGATGCATAGCAATTGTCCCATTATTCACTTTAACTGTGCTGCTGCTGCACCATTAAAGTGCATTATTCAAGGTCGACCATCCAAAAGGCTTGCAACATCTACATGCATTCACCTGAACTAAACTCTAGGTGAAGCTAATAGACTTCTTTTTGCATTGCAGGCAGCGAGCCATTTTTCCATAACACACACACACGCACACACACACACACGCACGCACACACACACACACGCACGCACACACACACACACACACACACACACACACACACAGAGCTTCCTGTGGATCAAGATGTGATTGAACCTCGGCTTTAGGAACACAGACACTTGAACCTCGCGGGAGAGTTTCCATTGCCGTTTATTTCATCACCATTAATGGAGGTCCCATTGACTGCTGGAAAGAAAAGCTGCTAAGAATAGCTGCAGCCCATCCATTTAAAACATACAAACATACCTTAAATGGTCTGAACAGGAGATAGAGCTCCCGTGGCTTAATATCCAGTGGTAGCCCACTGACAAATAGCGTTCGGACCTGAGGAAGACAAGAAAGAGATCATGTATTTTTCATTAACCTCCACTAGTTATAAATAGCTACCTTTACATACCTGACAGTAACAGATGAGGTTATGAGGAAAAGGACACTGAACGTGAGTTAAACATTTCTCTGGTTAAAAGATTTTTCTTACTGTTGACTTTTCAACACTGATAGGGATGTTTTTCAGCTCAGCACACACACACACACACACACACACACACACACCTTTCTACAATAAGTGTATTGTGTTCTCCTGTGTAATCTACAGCTTGCTGTGTTTTACAGCAATCCTCCCTCACAGCTGTAGCCTCTGTTTTACATTTGAACTTTTCAACTTGAAACTTGAGCTGGCATTGCTGGGGAATTACAATGTATATGTTAGCAAAGAGAGACCAAAGGAAAATCTAATTGTCGTGGTCCATACTGAGTCAGAGAAGGTGGAAAACCACAGGGGGAGTAACATGAGCGACTCCAAATGGGCTTTCACGCAAACTAGTTGTTTCTATCATTACGTGTGTTAAGAGAGAAGAAATTGAATGCAGTGTGATCGCTCTCGTTGTGCTGCAGGTAAAGTTTAGGTTAGTCAAAAAGACATTTTAGGCGGCTATTTTTAGTGAGCAAATCTGATTTTCTGCTATTAAATGAACTACTGTTACTACTACTAAAGCCAACATTTTAAACTGCATAAGTTGCCTTCAACCTCAATGCCAACCCTGAGAGAAAACGTGATTAAAGAAGCTTGATGACATTTGTGAGTAAGAGATACAAGGCAGCTGAGAAGAGAGACAAACTTGAAATATTGCTTTGAAAACTATGGGGATGTCCAGCATATTTACTGTGCACTACAAGTGCAGTTGAGAGGTATGTATATTAAGGGCTGCCACTCAAATGACAAACAGAACTGTCTAATTAGAATAGCAGAGGTGCTAATACAGAACATGTTTTTATAAACAGCAAGAAATGGAAACCGATTACATAAAATACAAAACAGGAATAGTGAAATACAGACTGTGCTGCAGCAAATGGGTCTAAATATTTAAGGACAAAAATTTGTTGATACAATATGAAGCTGGAGCCAGCAGCCAGTTAGCTTAGCTTACTGGAAAAAGGGAAACAGCTGTTAGAAGGTACAGAATCTACCCACCAGTAACGCTCACTAATTAACACGGTATATGTTGTTGTTTTAATCCGTACAAAACAGAAGTGTATTATAGACATGTTGTAGTGATAAAGCTTAATTTAATTTATTCATTCATGTTTTATTTTATGCTAACATATGCTAACAGTCTGCTGGCCCCAGCTTAACACACAGATACAACACTTTCAGCAATCTGGCTGCCATGTCTAAAAAGGCAGCAGTTCTTTCAACATATGCAGACACATTAACACCAACTGCAACATTTAGTGAACACAGACATAGCAGCGCTACAAGATACTGGTGCTGAGACGTCCTGTCACAGCTCATGAATGCAGATCTGGTTACATTTTGGAGCTGATGAAACAGTAAAATTCTATTTGTTACATGTAATTCTAGATGTGTCTGTCCTTAATAAAGGGTTGTTAACACAGGTATTTCTTATAAACCACAACATGTGTCTTCTACTAGCGAACAGCAGCCTTGTTTTTTTCCATTTAACCTCTTCTAAGCTTTAAAAAAACTTCACTTTTAAATAAAGTGGTACTAAGATAACTGGGGCAGACATGAAATGATAAAATGTTTTTTTTAGACTATTCAATTATCTAAACAGGCACTAACACACACACATACCTCATACCTGTAATTATCGCCTAATTTGAGTTGGTTTGGTTCAAGAAAATAACTGCTTTAGTGCACAAGAAGTATCAAAATCTAACAATACACTGTGTGCATCGTCCCGACTTCCAACAACTCCACCGTACACGCCCACATCAATACAGTGATAGTGGATTTGGATGTGTAATTTAATTATTTATTCAATATTGTGATTCTATTTAAGGCTGAATGTAGAATAAACCCGTAGGTATGCAATTACACGGAGTAGATTCAAAGCTCCCAGATTCATTAGATAGTAGATTCACAACTCAGGGGACAAAGGAACTGCTGAACTAACACTACACCTCATTCCCACATGTAACCTGATACGCACCACTGATGCCAAAGGCAGAGCAACACACAAACAAAGGAGCTTAGCAACTGGGGGGGGGGGAGCAATAGCTGGAGAGTGCCAAACCGGCCATCCAGCCAAAAAAAATCTCACCTTCACCACCTTATCGTATCTTATCTTATCTGAGTCGAGCTGAACCCTGCAGGGCCGTCACTGGGCTCTGTCTCTGGCAGTTGTGTTTAAAAAAACTCTTATAGAGGACTCCTTATGTGGAGTTACATGGGAACAAAGAGTCAGAACACGATGGTATCAATCAGACACAAGCAAGGTCAGCCACTGACAGGAGTTGAGGCTGATAAAACTAATAGTGTGGTGGTAAAAACTGCAGTAGTGGTGAAACTTAAAATTCAAAATGCTTCTTTAGGAGTAGACAACCACCGTCAAAAACACTGGCACCAATGCTGTACGTCTCAAGCATCTGTCAGGGACTGGCTTTCTTTTCATTCTCGTTTTCTGTTTCTGTAAAACATCTTGTTAAATCTGCACACGACTACAAATAGATGCCAACAACAACACCAGAGTCACTCGCTGCTGCTATGATGGATTTATATTTAACTAAGTGTCGTCATTTCCCTTTACGTGGATTAAAGACAAAACTGGACCCACTATATAGCAAATGTATTGGCTCTGACAAAGAGGATTACAGTAATAATATATACGTAGGTATTATTATCATCATGTAAACATGGGTATTTTTGCACTCCAAAATCTTCTCAAGCTCTACCTTAAACAGGAGGCTGGTGCACATTCTAAGAAAATATTTGTCATCTAACTCTTATCTGAGATCCAATCCTTGATTTAGCTCTTATCTGGAATCATGAGGCTAATAAGACACTTGAGAGCTGGATATGCTAAACAAGTTAAGACAAACACGCACAACAATGAGTCCTCTACACCCTCGGAACAATGGGACATTCTTGGCGGTGTCGAACCTCATTCTTCCTGAGACTTCCTGACGTCAGCTGTTGTGATATATGATCGGTTCGCCGTGTGTCCGGTGTGGAGCAGACTGCACATGGTGGATACGGGATGATTCACAGGAAAATGTGTCAAAAGCTCCCTCTCTCTCTCTCTCTCCCGCAGACATCTGCTGTTGATTACAGTATCACTCTTTATTTATGTTGATTTGAGACAAGCTTGAAAAGGCCAGGTAAAGTGAGATATCAAAGTTTCATGATGTGGTAAACTAAACTGAACGTCAAGCCAGGGGCAGAGCAGATTCGTAAAAGGCAACCATATAACCTCTGTCATTGTTTTATTGGATTTTAGATGCAATGCTTAATTGATTCCTTGCGAGTCCCATACATACATTTCCAAAGCGCTGAGTGGCCTGGTGCGGGCCTTTGAATCCTTGAACGTTTATGGCGTGCTCACACACCAACAAGCGGGCAGGCTTCGATCAAAAACAGCAGTCCCTACCTATCACAAGCCAGCTGAGTACTTCACAGCCGGCTACCAGCACAGTTCCCTGGCAACGCCTCAGTGGAGCACAGCAGAGTGTGGAGCCCCGGGCCAAAAACATCAGATCCTATTAAGGCCACTTCTGCAGCAAGTCCCAGGGGATCAATGTACCTCTAATCAGAGATCCTTGACTCCACAAGCCCCGGATGAGGTCATCACCTTATTGATACTCTATCATGGCACCTTGTAGGTTTGCCGATGCCACCCTAAGGCTGGAGACGGAGGGCTGAGGGGTCTGTGCTCACAACAACATTCAACAACTTAATGTAAAAGGATAACTCTGGTTAAGATTGTTGTTGTGTCTAAAAGTAATTTCTGAGACCTGTGAGTTAGAGCTGCAACTAACATCAATTAATCCTCATTATTCTTCTCAGTGAATTTAATCTTTGTTGATGTTGAATGTCAGAAAACTGGGAAAAATGCTGTCCTTGTTATTATTCCCGGTTTTACCCAGCAAAAAAAAACCCTACAATTTTAATTTTACTGTCGTATCTGACTGAGAAAAGCAGCAAGTGTAAAAAAAGGTAAAAGCTAGTGGAATGATAAAAACGATGATTAAAATAGTTGTTGTATAATTTAATGAATCAGCCAGTTGTTTATGCCCTATTGGAGATACAAGGACATTGCTAAACAAAGACCACCAGGGCAAGAAACGCAATAATTCAGACTATCATATAGCAACGGTTTATCCTAACCACTTGGAAGTAAAATGTTCAAATTTGAACCATGAATTCAGTTTGAATGTTTACAATGGACAATTTGATGATAATTTTACTTTTTCCCTTGGTTTCACCTCCAAATAAGTTGGTTGCCCACCTGTCCGATCGCATATGTACAATAGGAGTATAGTGTTTAAATGTTTCTGCAACATTTGTGAGTATGATACTGCTGATGCAAACAATGGCCAAACCAAAATGATCCTTTGCCAGATTAATGAGCAAAATTGCAAAAAGGATGATACATGTAGTATTGAGTTAATTCATCTGGTGCTAACAATATCAGCTACAGAATGGCATTTTGTTCTGGCTTTATTAATGACATGTCATGGAAAGGAAAAAGCTAACTTAGGCCCTGAAACCAAGAGACTAAACAGCATTTCTGCCATCTAATATGATGACACTTTAATTAACAAAGCCAAAATTGACACCACAACTGCTTGATAGCTGGGAACAATGACCGCCTGGAGCACCATTCAAAACTTGCATTTAAGTATTTTAAAATTTCGCCAGCATAGGATGCAATTTGTCAGCGATTACAAAAGCTGCTTGATTTTTATAATTAAAAGGCCTAGCAACTTATTCATGTGTCATTTCTATTCAGCTTGCGTTGTAGCCTTATAAAATTTGTTACACCTATTGCCTGAAATGACTCATTATATTCTGTGTGACTTTCTCAGATATTTGCTCTGACTTTAATTGAGTGCTTTTTTGACCGTTCATTTCTGGCTGAAATGAGGGACACGACCTTGGTGGAATGTGAGATGATTACTACGTGTTTCTCTCTCCTTCCCCGTGTGTGCCAAGTTAATAGATAGAGGTCCTTAGAGCCAGATGTGGCAGGACACAGCTCTAACCTTGAAGCCTTGACAGAGAGGGTACAGTGGCCTATTGTAGCATTGGTGTGCATGCAACAAAATTGCGATTGCCTGCATATGAAATCAAAAACACTCAGAAGAAGTCTTTAACTGAACACCCACACTAGTTGCTTTTAAATCCACAAACAAGTCTTGCTTCGCTATGACCGAACTAGAATCAAAGCCTACCCATAAGCCCGTGTGAGCTCAGGACAAGTTAAGTTTTCTTGCATCAGTTGAGCGCTGCGTTATTAAAAACAGTCTAACTGACAGACTCCCACACTCCTTTGCTATCTGTGTTGTCGCTGCTCTGTGTTGGCATTCGCTCTCCATCATTCTCGCAAGCTGTTTTTTTTCCCCTTCATCTTCCGTGTCAGAGAATGCGAAGAGTAAGAGACTGCAGGCCGGAGAAGTGTCAAACAACCATAAATGGATGACTCTGTTTGTCTGTTAATCGCTGGGGTTCGGCAGGTCAAGTTTCACATTCGAGGTCAGAGGTCACAGGTTAGGCCCTGGTTATTGAGTAGGTTTGGGGAGGTCAACTGGGAGGTTGAGCACACTCCAAGTGTAACGACTGAGAGGACAGTTTCTTTGTTTTTCTCTCTCTCTCTTTCCCACAAGTGCTTTCAACCAACACTCACACCTCAGTAAGGGCCTGTAAATGTTCCAACAGGTTAACCTTTAAAAGATATTCAAAACAAATGACCTAGGAAAAGCAAGGAAGTGCCCACTGCACTGCCTTTTTCCTTCTCTTGCTCTTTTCTTGCTCTCTCCATAACGGTTTCCCTTGTTTTAAATTTAACCTGGAAAAGAATACTCTCAATAACACATGCGCCTTTTCCTTCTTATCAACCATTTTTGACTGCAACGAAAAGGCCTTATGATGTCATTTGGGTGACGTGTGGAGGAGAGGAGCGATTTATTCACAGATTGTCAGTTTGACTCCTTGGCTGTCGGCTTAGAGTTCATCACAATCTTGCATACAAGTTTGCTCTCTTCTTCCTTTCTCTTCCCTGATGAGTCTCGATAAATGGACTTAACATTCCAAAACCCTCATTAATGTGAACTAATCGGCCAAGTCCGCCTCTGCCTTTCCTGGACTCCCTTTGTTGCCGCCTGCCCAAGTGGACACCTTAAACTGTTTGGTTTTGAGGTTGGGTGGGCAGAGGGTTAAAGTGTGTGGTGCAAGGCGAGACAAAAACAACAGAGGATACTCAGTCATCCTCTGCGTCTCCGTGAAGAAGTGCAAGTCTACTGCTAATACGTTCCCTAATTTTGAGTACAGCTGTGTTTATCAGTGACAGCACTTAAACATCGAAAATATATGGCTGTAAATAATTATTCTTTTGGTATCTGTTTATTTTTCTGTCAGAAAACTTTCACAAAACATGTCCATCACAAGTTCTTACAGCCAAAGATGATATCTTCAAATTGATTTATTGTCCAGCCAAAGTTCCAAATCCAAATTGTCATCCGTTGTACAATTTGATTTTTGGCTTGTTAAAATTATAAAATCATTCAACTTACCTATCATTTGACTGACTTTCAGCACTAAATATAATTCATTTCCAGCATCAACTTAGGACCTGTTTTAGTTAAAAGTGAGACTATGTAACTTTTGACAGGAGGAATAACACAGTCTGCCTCTTACAAATAAAGAGCAGAATTCATACTTCTGCCTGGTTCGCTCCTGTCATAAGGGCTCTTCCCATGATCATAAACGGTCCCTGCTCAGAGATCTCAGGGTCATGCTTCTAAACTATCCCCATAAGGGATAAAAAGTTTCACTACTGGGACTAAATTGGCAAAAGAGAGAGAGAGAGGGATGAAAAAGAAGGGAGTGGTAGGAAAGAGGAGAAGAAGAGTGGCAAATTATAAACAGTAGGGCAGAGGGAGGAAGGGAAAGAGGGAGGAAACGGCGACAAAACAAGATAAAGAGAGGAAAGAAAAAGGGTGGGACAGACGAAAGGAAGGAGAGAAGGAAACGGAGGGGAAGGGAGATAAAAGTGTAAAGAGAGAGCAGGAGAGAAGAGGGGGAGATGGATGGATGGGTTTGGAGGAAAGAAATTAGATGAATTACAAAATGACTGACTAAAAACGTGGGCAGAACATAAAAAAAAAGAGTGTGAAGGAGGGTTCAGAGAAGTGATACTGCACACTGTAAGGTGGATAATTATAGCTTGTGAGTTAGCAATATTAAGTGGAGGTGACAAAGCAAGCCCATAAATACAGTATGACAAAGCAAGACAAGATGGCTGACACTGTCTAGGCACAAGCTAACACTTCCCTCACTTGTGTGGTGAATCATTAATTACAAAGCAATGTTGACAACTAAGGCCATTTAAGGAAAGCAGCACCATATAAGAGACTCCACACTGGTGGTCAGTTTTAATAGTTTATATATAGCTGTAGACATTTATTTAAATACCTAGTTCAATTCGTTATCTCTGACTTTTTCTCATTTGTTCTCACATCAGTCTGGCGGGATCCTTTGCCAGCCGTTCCTGACGCTAAGCCTTGTTGTCTTTTCAAATACCTCTTGTCGCACAGCTGACAAATGGCTAAGATAAGATGACAATTCCCCCTGCGCTTTTATAAATAAACTCCTACCTATCAGACGGGCAGATGGAGCAAGGTTTTACTGTTTGTGTGAGCCTGTGTAGAGGGTTTTTATTGTGTATATTAAAGTATATTTCATGCTATATGTGTTTTTTTAATGTATGTGATTTTGAGAGGACTTTATAGTCTTAATCTAGAGTAAATCTCTTCGACAATTTGTGAGATGCTTTGAATACTTTCCCTTTTGCCATATCGTGGCCACTTAACCCTCTATACTTCTCTCTGATAACATTTCATGTCACAGACCGTTAATATATCTGCGTGCCCTTTTCATAGATACATGCACAAGTACGGACCACACACCACCGCGGCCTCCCTCCGCTTCACCGTGCTTCTCCAGCTCCCCACCTACATCTCTTCATGGAAAAGGTCACGCTGGCCACATGACCTGCTATTTGAAGAGGACCTGGTGGATACCCAAAGCAGGCCAAGCACAATCCAATTACACCCCAGGGAGATATGCCGCATTTGCTGAACTCTGCTAGAGTGATATTCTGTTTCTCATTGGGCACTTCTAAAGAACCACTTACATGTTTGGGAAGCAGAATCAACAGATGTTTTACGAGGTTCAAACTCATACTGCGTTGGACTGTTACACGCGGGAAAGACAGCTTTAATATCAATATGATTATGATTTCAAGTAAAACAAACGTCTCCTCCTGCAGAGGAAACGGTAAAAGGGGGATACTGTGTTCACTCGTTTGTAAAAGATCAGGTGCGGTTTGATGGCGGACCTCCAACGTTGCGGACGCTGGGCAGGTCTAATAAACACGAGTTAGCTTGAGGCAAACTGACAGCAAGGAGGTGAAAGGTCAAGCTTTGTCAGGTGACTTAGTGAGCTATGACGGTTCCATGTACTCGAAACCTGTACTGCATGTCCTCACCTCTCTTCACTGCGCACTATCCATTAACACAAAATTGACCTAAAACTAACCTGAAACAAATAAATGATTAATTTTAGTCTGTAAATGTAAGAAAATTGTGAAAAATTTCTCACATTTCCCAGAGGCTAAGGTCACATGTTGTTATTGCTTGTTTTGTCCGACCCTCAGTCCAAAACACAAAGATATGCAGTTTACAGAGAAAAGCAGCAAATGCTAACGTTTGAGGGACAAATCGTTGGCACTCTTTGCTTGATAGATCACTTAAATGATTTAAATTTAATTAAAATGTGGGAAGCAACTAATGAATATTGTCATTAGCGATTCATCTGATGATTATGTGCTTAATTAATTGCTTGTTCTACAAAAGGGAAAAGTGTCCATCATAATTGCCTAGTTTGTTTTTGCCAACCACTAATCCATAAGGCAAAAGATTTTTAATTTACTCATATCATATAAAACAGAATAAATTAATTCATTATCTAAATATCAGCTAATTGGCTAATCGATTAATCAACTAATCATTTTAGAGCTAAAATAAGTAAATCTAATCTTGATATGCAGGGAATTAATAAAAGGTATATCTCTTATGTTAACTGGGCATGTTGTGATGTCACAAACATGTCTGGAAATTTCTAGAAAGCCAAATCTACTTTGAAGACCCCTCTCCAGGTCTCTTGTCCTTACAAGGCGCGGAAACCACAGCTGGTCCACATGTATCTTTGACACTCACCACGAAAGAGACGGCGTGCCACCTCGATGGCATCAGTGGCCGTTGAGTGTCACAGCATCCAGGACACCTGATAATAAAGCTTATCAAACCAGCTCCCAAGATTAGATGCTGCATAGGGTGGGAGTGGAGTGGGGGGCGAGGAGGGGGGGGGGGGCAAACCTGCATACCTCGCCTGCAACAGCACCATGTTTGGCGAGCACCGGTCCGCACAAGATAAACATTAAGCATCGTCAGGCTTTGGCGTACACTGATGATGCCGCGTGAGGTTGAGCAATGAAGCAGGCATGAGAAGCCAAACTCGCTACGCTGCTTTACTGGTGCGAATCAGTGATCCATTGAGTCGCACACTACACTGTGAAAGTGTTGTTCGGCATGTGAGAGTCACACTAGCGAGGTTGTTAAACTTTGGCTCTAGGGCATAGTTTATGGTTACTTTAGTGTTGTTAAGCACAAAGCTGTTTGGCATTTTGAATTTAGCGCTTTTTTAAAATGTTGAGTGTTTCTGCACAGGAGATTGGGTTGGGGAAAAGCGTTGAGTCACTTTATCATCAATAAAGCAGTTAGTATTGTACTTTTACTTTTTTTTAAAAGTTTTTTTATCTCTACTACAGGATAACTCTAATGTTCATGAATCATGCGGGAAAAATGCAAGTCATACTCAGGAATTAGTCACATTATTCTTAGTCTCGGGTGTGTGTTTGTGTGAATATGCACACCTGCCTGTACAAGTCTGTGTGTGTGTGTGTGTGTGTGTGTGTGATCGCACCATTCAACGTGTGCTCGTATACATGGGAGTGTGAGTGTGTGTGGTACAGTCTCCCCAAAACTCGCTGCTCCCCTGCATACAACACACATCATTACACAAAAGATAAAGTGGTGCTGTCCAACCTTACGCTAACTCAACCGAGTGAATTTAAGTCTGGATGGCTTCCAAACATTTCCACAACCATTAGATTCCCGTGGCCATTACTCTCTCTGTCTCACCGTCTGCTTTTTACACAATGCAGGGCGAGACACCTCTCGCCATATCCCCCTGCTTGTGGACATCACAGCGTCAAACTTGTGTGAATGGAGTGCTAGTTTGGAGATTTATTTATCAAATGATTATTCTGAAGCATTCTCAACTGAATATCAATTATTTTCAAGATTAGCTGATAAAGTGTTTGGTCTATCAAATGGCAGAAATTATAAAAATGCTCATATCACTTTCCAAGAGCCGAGATGACTCCTTCGGATTCAGCTTATTTTGTCCAACAACCAGTCCACAAGCCAACCACGTTCATTTTAGCATAATAAAATGGCATTTCTGCTTGAAAACTGAATTAAATGATGGATTATCAAAACAGCCTAGAGTTGAGATGGAGTTTTCTTTTGACTGACTAATCCATTAATCGAACAGTGGTTTCAGCTCTAAAACAAAACTGTCAGATGCTATAATGACTCATGTATGAGCTGATAATTGGAAAGCAATCAAATAATTTTCTTGTAATGTTTTGTCCTCTTTGAGCGGTGTAGTGCTGAAACTGTTTGGTGATTAATCCCCACTGCAACAAAAAAAAATCTCTGGTCCCAGCTTGTAAAATGTGAGGATGTGTTGCTTTTCTCTGTTTTATATGACTTTTAATTGAATATTTCTGCATTTTATACTGTTGGTCAGACAAAACAAGACACTTGAAGATGTAACCTTTGGCTCTGAGAACTTGAGACTGGCATATTTGTCAAGCATTTACAGACGAAAAGTGTAATCACTTCACTGACAAAGATTATTTGTTAACAACCAAAATCATTAGTTGAAGACGCAGAGTCATATACAGGCTACTGCAGCACTGTGTTGTTTCCAAGAAGTCTGGTCTTTACCCTTTACCTCATCTGTGCGGTGCTACAGCAACTCCCCTGCACAGTAACCTCCAATTGTGGACCAAATATGGTATTGCATCAGGCTGGGCATGTTTGGCTATTCAGTTACAAAGTGACGAACAGTACACTGAGCCTTAATCAAATTGCTCCAAGAGAAATATCTGATATAATCTGATATACCTTTCTTACTTCACTTTGCTGCGGATGTGTGGAGCTCTTAAATAACAAGTCGTTTGAATAGAGGAGCTTCCGTGCCAAAGAAAATCACCCCATGCAAAGAGCACAAACTACAAACTTATTTACCAAGAAATACATGTTATGAATCCAAATTGTGCAATGTTTACAGAGGAGGAGAGGAAGAAACTGGGCTATAATCCAGCACGTTAGAGAGAAAATACATTTTCACCAGATTCTAAATGGATTACCTCACTTTTTTGGGGGGAGACAAACAATATCATTCTGATGTGCTAAGATGTAAATCATGTTAGTAGAGAGGCTACTCTTGCTTGACTGTAACACAGTGGGGTTTGGGTTCAGTGAGTTCTTGCCTACATGTTGCAGCAGCAGTTGTTTGAAAACTAATTCGCCCCCTGCTTCAGAATTCCCTTTCCTACTGCTTTTGAGCGTTGTGTGAAGTCAGGCTTTAATGGTACAGTAAGCCAGAACTAAGACACTTTGGTCTGTTACCTTATCATTACCTACAGTACAGTTCTGGTTTCAGAGTACTTCAGGAACTACTTATTACTGATTCATCAATTATCATGTCCTGCCCATTGGTCCCGCCTTGTTCCTCACTTTTTCCTCAGTAAGTATTCAGTTTGGGGATAAAAAAGGGTATGGCTACAGTGTGAGGTAGGTTACAAAAACGAAAGGTAATAAGAGATAATATCGGCTAGGCTTTATGTAAGAAAAATAACATAAAACAGATGACAGGTGCACTATTCAGTTAAAGAATTGTAGTCTACAGTACCGTTAGGAAAACCCAATAATTATTGTTATGAGTGCACTATGAAGTAGGTCTAATAATATAACAGCAAGCCTTGTTAACTTTTACAAGGTGAAAAACAAGGTTAGGCTATAGCGCACGAAATGCTACAGTCTTCCACACGTTAAACAGCCAGAGGAACACCATGAGAATCTTACAGTGATACTAAAAGGTGAAAATAAGCAATGATGGTTTAAAAAACACGCTATTAGCACTATGGCTCTAGCACGAACCGCTTTATTGAGATGTCGCTGTGGGTCACGGACCGACCTATTCAAATTAAAACTGCTCCAGCAGCAGTGACACCAGGTAAGTAGGCGCTCGCGTGCGGACACATACCTCCTCTTCGTGGTTGGTGAATTCACTCTGCTCGTTGTCTTTCTCGATTTTGCTGTTATTCATTCTGAGTCGGACTCTTTTCTCACGTTCACTTGGACTGTCTTCTCCCTTGACCGCCTTTCGTTTCTGTTTCGCTCTGCTCTTCTCCTCCAGGACCCCAAATTTTAAAAGGCACCCACCCACCAACAGGCAAACAGTCCGCGTGCGGCCGCTTTCCTACTGACCCGAGCTTTCCCAACTACTTTGGCGACATCAATGATAAGTAAAGATTTTTTTAAAGAGGGGAAAGTAAGCTGTGAGTGGAGTTTTCAGCGTCAGTCAGATATTCCTCAGCATTCCCTGGAAAGCTTCTCCGGAGGCTCTTTTTGCTGTTCTCCAAATGAAATACAGTAAACGTTCAGTGGACTGCGCCGCAGGCAAACTTCTCTCCTCATCTCCGCGTGAGGGAGGGATGGAGGGAGCGGGGTGGAGGGAGGGGTTTAGGGTGGGGCAAAGGGTGGGATGCACGTCTGCTGGCCTTTAACAAGTTTTATTAAGCGCTGTGAGAGAGAGGGAGGAAATATGTGGCAAAACTGATCGCCTTTTGGACCCAGCTGAATGTTCTTTTAGTCACTGCAACATTCCTGCAACATTGTTATACCCATTGTGTCTATTGTGGCTTGTATGGCTATATGTTTTATCTTCTTTAGGCTTCTTTAATGTTTAGTCTATAGCAAGGCTTTTTAGAATGTAAAGTCAGCTCATGGCTGTCGCTAAGATTTTATTCCACCCTAGACAAAAAGTGAATGAAGGCTTTTCTTATGCATTAGACTTAGTCTAATGCATAAGAACACTTATTTTGTGGTTAAGTCTTAACATATTGGTATCAAATAATTAAATACAGCCCATGTGTATTTTTTTTTAAATTGTTGAACTTAAACTGCCCACATGTTTCTAAAATCTCCCTACATTTCTTAAATAAAATACATTGTCTATGACATCTATATGGCCCCTAGACAGCTGTTAGTTCATAGTGTACATTTATTTTGCATTACTATGGTTTATTATTTTTTAACCTGTGTGGCTGGGATTTTTTTGCACACTTTTGCTGTGATGGGCCTAATGCAGGCTGTAGCATCTCAAATGTATTTATTTGTTGTATTTTGTAACATGTGTGTCTACCTGCCCTGCGTCTGCAGATGGAAAGCAGCGAGTATCTTAATCTGGTACACAATGTCTCTTCCCTTTGCTTGAAATATACGATATAAACTCTGTTGTGAGATTAAAACACTGCCCTTCATAAATGATTAGTCTAAAATATATGTAAATTGTGGCTTGTAAATTAGTTAAATCATAGAAGAAATAAAACAGTTTGATCAGATGAGCAGCATATTGTAGTAAAGTATAACCTATGATTGTTTGCATTGTTTAATTATTTCTATTTTACCTGGTACATTACTAGGAACAATTCAAAAATGGCTTTGTTTTGGAAACTAATCTAACTTACCTATGTATTGGAAGTGTCGCCCTTTGCTTAACCTGTTGACTGTTTAGCCTTTAACCAAGCTGTTTTACATACCGTCAGCTTCCGTCATAAATCTGGCATCACAAGATGTCTTTGTTAGGCTGCACACTCAGGAGTATTTTCTCTTTCTCTCACTGTGTCAGCCCTTTGAAATGTAGCACTCAGCATAATCCATCATCTGTAAAGAGGCGCAGAGTAGTAGACACAGACAATTATCAACCTGACTGTTTAATAAATTTCACATGGCTCTTGGGTTATCATTTTAAGGCCTTTCGTGGTTTCAGGCAAATATTTCTTCTCAGACATCACTGATACAGCCCATTTCTGTGTGGATTTACAATGGCCGTGGCAGGTTGCTCGTGTAGATAAAGAGGTACGGGAGACATCACCTGTAAATTGCTCAAGATTTGAATATGATAACACTAATCCGCTGTGAGCTCAGCCCAAGACTATTTGATTTATGACATTTGAGTGGGCAAACAGCCCGACCCTGGAGCTATGGAAGTGATGTCTCAACAACAGAGGAGATGAGCAAACACTAAAAAGTTTACTGGCAAACCTATTATTGTCTACAGTGCAGGGTGCAAGACAGCCTTAAAAGCAGCAATCAGGTGACAAGGCAGCCTTGAACGCTCCCCCTTTTCAAAACATTTATTTTGAGCAACTGCCTCACTTTGTATTTCACGAAGAGAAGTTCAAGAGCTGACAGTAGCTCAGTAGTGGAGACTTTGACTATATGTTGCATGACATTTATTGCACAGGACAGAAGCTCGCATTTTATGACAGCCAGTGCTGAAAACAGAGTGAATCGTTTTTGCTGAACTTGCACCTCAAAAGCAAGAAGGAAGAAGGAAAAACAGTCGTCGTGGATCGGTCTTAGAGATTTCTGCTCTTTCCCCTCCCAGATCATGTCTATATCAATTACACTGGATCTGAAGCATACAGAATGAAGGAGGGAAATGGTTGATTCTTTCATGCTGATGAGAAGCATTTGGGGATGAGGAGAGAGGGAGGAGGGTCTTGGAGTCTTCGAAGCAGATAAAAATGGAAATGTTCCCCTTGCTGCTCAACACCCCTGTATCAAAGCTTCCTGCTGG
>JAPMOB010009375.1:0-10481 GCA_029875015.1 Lepomis gibbosus | reverse complement strand
TTCCTTCGCAGACTCTCTATAATGGCCATAGGATGGTGTGTGTCAACTGTGTCCCGTCCAATCAGAACATCACAGTGCAGACAGAGACAAGAAGCAGCATGACTCCTCAACTGTATGCTCGAGATGTGGCCGTCACTGCTGTCATCTGCTTTATTGGTGAGAATGATGCACAACACAGTGACAGAAATAATTTGATCTGTTGAGTTTATCTGTGCCATGATGTCAGTATTATTAATCCTTATTCAGAAAAAAAGGAGAAATAGAGGAGACAGTGCAAACACAGTCTTTCTGTTATAGAGCATACAGATAGACGTTTTTTTCTGAAGGCATTATTTTTTGATAACTGCACAGCTCTGCAGTCTCTCCTACATAAAAAAAAAAACACTGCTGCAGTCGTAGGTTGGCTAACACAGTGGTTCTCAAACTTTTCAAACTTTTCTCAACCTTTCAAGGAGCCCTAAACCGCCACGAATGAGACCACAGACCCCCATTTGATACGATTTTATCCCAGAGTCACCTATCTAATACGATTTTTGCTTTTGGATGTTTTATTACAGAAAGTGTATGAAACTTAATGACCAACTCGTCATAAATTCTGTCAGTGTGTTACTTATGGATGGAATTATAGCTAAAATAAATGATTCCCCTTTTTTTCTGGGGACCCCCTGGAAACCCCTCAAGGACCCCTGGGGGGTTCCCAGACCCCTTTTTGAAAACCACTGGGCTAAAATACCTTGAAATACAATTTCATTTGCACATAGAGGATAAACTGATACTAATGACACTTACATTAACGATATTGACAGCATTGATATACACATATGTACTCGTAATAATCCAATTATAGTAATATCTTACAGTCATGTTATTACACAACTATGCAGCTAAACAAATCCAACTCGTATCCTCTGTTACTTTATCACAGTTTCTGTTTTGTCTTGTTGTTGTTGCTTGTTTCACATTGAACCAATAAAAAAAACAAATGCATTGTGAGCCAGCAGGATAAAATAAGGGCAATGAAACAAATAAATTGTTATGATCAATTTGTTTTGTAAAAAGACTACACAAACCAACTTTATGTAGACTTGTGAAGGTGATTGTGAATAACCAGCAAAGACGTCACTGTCTTAAATCCTACCTGTCCTCCTGTGCTTCAGGTGGTGTTGGGTTGACCCTGCTGGTCGTGTTGATCTACTATAAAGTGTGTCGGAAGAAGAAACTGAAAGAAAGTAAAAGACAAAAAGAGGAGGAAGAGGGAAGCGGCACAATTGCGAATCACCGTGTCAATCACCTAGATGCTAGTGAAAAAAGGAAGGACTTCTTCTTGCAGGAAAATAGCAGCCAGTCAGGGGACAGGGAAGCCGTGGCGTTGGATACAAGGACATATGGTCACGGCGGCCCGTTTAGGTCTAGAGCTGTTGAAAACCTTTTCAGGTGCCCAGACTGTGGCACAGAAGGACAGAAAGGGATGGGGCTGAACTCGATAAGAGGGAACATCAGGATAAATGGAGGGATGGAAGCAGAGGAGGAAATAGCAAAGAGGAGAATGAGGATGATGGCGGAGGAAGAAAGGTGGAGGCTTGGCAAACTGAGCAGAGACATTTCCAACGAGCTTCTTTCTCGTAGCAACACCAACGCTTCTCCTCATCCATGGAAAGAAACCTTCAGTGAGAGACCAGAGACCCTGGCTGCTTATAAGACCAACAGAAAGATGGGAGAGAAGACAGACACGGAAGGTAAGAGCAGAGGACATGAAACTTTCCACTGCGAGAGCTGCCACAGGACATACAGACCACCAGAGCAGAACATGACACAAGCGAGGATTCACACCAACACGGGAGACTCTGCTCGGTTCGATGGTTTCCCTTCTCAGTACAGACAGATTGACCGGGGTGGGAATGTTAACCACAACCAGTTTGACATGCTCACGAACACAGAGCGGAGAAGAGAAACGAGGAACGTAACGTTTGACCTGGAGAGCCCGAGAGCACTGGAGCAAAGAAAAAGTCAAGATGAGGAGGGAGGAAGAGGGAAGAGCGAGGAGAAAGAGAGGGCCGACAGAGACAAGGAGAGAGGAAGAGTAAGAAGACACAAAGCTAAAGCCCAGGCAAGCCGCTTACTGAAGGTTAAACTAAACTTAAACCCGCTAGGAAAAAGCAAAGTCCATCCTAGGAGGAAAACCGAGGAGGGCCGCTCAGAGAAAAGCAGCTCAAAGAAGGGTAGAGATAAAAAGCAGGATGGAAAAGAAAGACAAGAGAAGGAAGGGAAGTCTGGTAAGAAAACAAAGGGTAGCAGCGAGAAAGTGAAGAAATCCACCACTAAAGGACTGACCGAGGACGGTGAGGAAGAGAAGGAAGAAGAAGACCGAGGAGGAGCACAGAAAAGCAAAATGTCCCCTGAGCAGCAAAAAACAACTTCCAAAAGTGGGCAACGCAGCCAGGGAAGTACAGAAGGTGACCAGGGCGAGAATACAAACCCAGAGAACTCCCAAACTGGCAGTAAGACCAATACTGCAGACCAGTCGGCCTCTGCTATCGCCGCTGAACTGGGACAAATCTTGCAGGGTGGTAGTATTCAGTATCAGGGAGCTGGATTGGTTCTGGGGAGTGCTCAGCTTTCCTCGCAGCATCCCTTATCCCTCTCTACCGCAGACAGGAATCGCACTACCAACCGCTCCCTGCTTGGTTCAGTGGGCTCACAACTGACTGGCTCTCTTCTCTCAGCAGCCCAAGGATCTAATCCACTGCTCGCCGGCTATCCAGCTAATTCCGTTGCTCCCAGAATAGCAATCAGTGGGCCCAACATGGCTCCAGGTGGTGCCCCAGACAGCTTCAGCAGGCAAGCTGGGGTAGGCCTCGCGTCTCCAGCCACCTCACTTTTAGCTAACGCTGTACATGCAAACCCTTTACAAGCAAGTGCAACACATACCTCTCCTCTTCACGCCGCCCAGCTTGCAGGATTAGCCTCGGTGTTAGCAGCAAACCCAGGTGTCCCACCGGCGCAGTCCCTCTTGCAGAGTCAGCCGGCTCCTGGCAGTTCTTCTCTTGTAACAAAGTTTGATCCAGCCCAGGCAATAGGTCTGCAGACTGGGGACGTACTCCAGCTGCTCTCTGAATCCCAAGCACCCGGGACCAACGAGAGCCTAACCTTCTCAACTCAAGAACCTTCGAGCGTGGACGGTTTGTTTGGGGTGACCCCTCAAGCTCCTGGACCGATGACCACTGCGGAGAATCTTCCAAACAATAACAGTCAAACAGAGATGGGGCTTGTACCTGCTGGGACTACAGTCAATGCATCAGCTGGCGGTGTGGCTCTAACTGAAGGGCTCTCAGCAGGAGGCAGCATGCAGGCAGCAGATGTGACTGTATCAGGTGTCTCTGCACACAGTATGGCAACACAGAGCGTCTCCTCCACAGGTGAAGCAGCTGCTGCACTGCTGCAGCAGGAGTACCTGTCAGAGGAAGGAGGATCCTCCCCAAGGAGGAAGCTGAGGCTGGTAATTCCCGAGAAGGTGTCCAGCCGACCCCCCACCGCGCTGGAGAGGAAAATACGCTAGCTGCTCAGACCACATTTGATGGATGGAATTTTGTGGATCGTAGTGTTTTAACAACGGTCATAAGAAATAATTGGTCATTTACAATGTAATTTAAAAAAAAAAAATCAGATGCAGAAAGCACTGTAGCTGAGACTGACGCCTTCACACATTCTTAATGTGATGTGACGAACTGCTACAAAATGTAATTTCTGGGTGTTTTACACATGGTGTAGTTTTATTTTTGTAATAAAACCCTGAGTAAAAAAAAACAACTTTGTCACACTGCCGTGTGTGTGGTGCAGGGTTGAGCAGGTTCGAGGACCCAAACGCAGGACACACAAAGGCTGACTGATGCAGTTCAGAAGTTTTGTTTATTAATAAACAAAAGACACGCTTACTGGTGGAGTGGCTGAATAACAAAGTCCAAAAACAAGGTAATCCAAAGAGGAAACAGAAACAGGCGGAAGTCCAAAACCCAAACTTGACAAGACAGGGAAGGCAAACACACTGCAACACAAGGTAATCCACAAACAATGACCCGACAAAGACAAGATAGAAACACCAGGTATATATACAGGGACTAACGAGCAGGGCCGGGAGCAACACAGGTGACAGGGATCAGGGTAAACGAAGCACAGGGAGAGAGAGAGCAGAGGTAAAAAGAGAGACTGACAATGACAAGCAGACATGGGGCAGAACGAATAAACAAAAATACAGAAACACACATGTACCAAGAGTACAAGAACCCAAACAAGAACACAGAGCCAGAACACAGAGTGCAGAGGAGACTAAACCAAAATAATGTAAACAAGAACTAAGACTAAAGACATGAAACTAAAACCCAGACTCCCCAACAGGCCACACAGACAGACACATGACAAACTTGCTTATTTTCTGAGTTTCTAATTGGTGACCATTATAACAGCAGCTGACAAAAAAAAACTCACCTTGAGGTCCATTAGTAGCTGTGCTAGGGCTTTCACCCATGCCACTTGATCTTTATCAGCAGCTGGTGCTCGCTCAGTGAAGCAAATATATATAAATTTCATGACCTTCCAGCTCCAGAACAGCTACTGAATAAACCTTGATGTGAGGCTGTTTTGCTGTTATTTGGTGTGGTTCAAGATGTACACAGAGAGACTGGACTAAAGTGGAATATTATTCTTCGGACGTTCATTTCAGATTGACTGCTCTTGGACACTAACGCCACATGATATATTGAATATAGTGCTGCAACACCTGTGAGTACTCAACACCAAAAAGTGAGACAAAATTAAAAACGGTGAAATACGTCCTTACAGGTCAGTGAGAAAGGCAGCACATACACCTGAACAGGAAACCAGCTGAAACAGCCGTAACCTCTGTGTTGCTTGTAGCAGGTTGAAGAAGCTCCTATGTGTCACTGCTTTCTCGGGTTTCTGTTTTGGCACCAGGGCGACAGTTTGCAGTGTGTTTGGTTTCCCTGGTCACACCGCTGACCTCTAAATGCTGCCTACAGGCAGTTCGGTTAACGCACAAACCTGGGCGTGTTAACGTGTTTCCTCAACCCTTCTGAGCTGTTACCCTGACCCGCCTGTGGTTATTTGAAGGTGCTCAGTTTATCCTTGTCATAGAACACAAAGTATTTGTTCTTACCCAGCAGACACGGTGCAACATTATCATTAATCATTTGCAGTCATTTTTCTGTGCACTTGATGACTGAAGTCCTATGTTCAGTCTCCTTTTTGTTTAACCACCATATTGCTCTCGACAAAGCCACCAGACGCCCTTGATAAAAACTGTAATTTTACCTCTCTGGGGTACCGCTGTCTCGATCGGTATGTTTGTGGTATTGTTTGTTTTTGGTGTTTTTAACCCTTTGAAACACCAAAAATAACACCAACAAACTGAATCAACAAAGTCTCACAATAACGCAAACAAACTAACCGACTGAGGCGACATAGCGACTGTTTCTAGTTAAACAAAAAGGATCTTACTCTTTTTAAAACGGGTTTATCTGTAGGGAAAAGGGGCACCTGTAATAACAATCTGAGCCTGTCAGTGGCAAAGACAAGCACCTCAGTGGACGTACTCTGATGGGACACAATGGCCTGCAATAATTACGTTGCAGCTCATTTGCTCAGTACTGGACCATTTTCAAAACTAACATAGAGACAATTTTTTAATATAAAAATACTGATCAGTGCAACTTTATAGGTTCCCAAATCTCAGTTAAGCCTTTTGTCACATTTTTCCACTGTAATGAGGATTTATTTGGTCATTACAGCTTTTTGCTTTCTCAAATAATAGACCTTTAATACTTTTTCAGCAAAGCGCACCAACTCCCGACTTAATGTTGTCTTAAAACACAACTTTAAACTGTTTTCAGGTTCACCAACGTACCTTTTAAAATGAAAAGGGAACTAGGTGCAGTTCTCTTGTTGCCATTGGGGGGCGTTGTGTTCCTTCGGACACAAAGTCTGGCTGTTCTTTACTGAAAGTGGAAGCTCTGATTGATGAATGAATCGAAATGGCATTTTGTAGAGACAAAATGTAATTAAAGCAAATACCTAATCTGTTTGATAGAGACTGTGTGTGCAGGATAAACACATTTTTAGACTTATTTATCCTAGAAAGGCTGGCAGAACAGAATCAAAACAGTTTTTGACATTTGGTATCATCTTTTTAAAATATCAAAATGTCAAATGAATACAGCTGCCACCTAGGACGAACAGGAAACTGTCCTATTTTTATGACGTTTTCCTGAAAAGTTCAAGATTAAGGTTTCAGTACTGCCAGTGGTGGTAATCAGCACAAGGCTGTTAAGAAAACAAATAAAGAGTTAGGCAGTATGACTGATTAATAGATATTACTATACCAGCCTGCAGTGAGGCTGCTGCTAGACTGCTAGACTAGCAGACTACACCACCAAAACCCTTTTTATTGTTGTACTTTTGGCAATAATGTAGCTGTGTCCCCGAGCATCTGTGTGTGAAATGCACCGACTCACCCCCACATAGGCTACATACTTAGTATCCTCTCAACTCTGGCAAAGCCACACCTCCATATTAGTGCACCAGATGTAGCTGGATTGGTTATTAATCATTATGTCTGCTTGTGTCAATCAGACCAGTAACCATCAAGGTGAAGATTGCTGCAGGAAAGACGCTCCTGTTGTTTAAACCATGAACAAAACATCAGTGCATCAGAACGGCTCTTAGTTTTATAACCAGCAATCAACCTCAGTTTGTGCCTCTCGTGTATTATCTCTTCATTTCAATGTCTGCGTGTTCGACATGAAACAAAATTTAGAAGCTGTGTTGTTTATGTTGCCCCTTATGAAGCAGCATTAATCAGTCCTTTGGGCCACTTGGAGGCAGACTTCCACAACAAGCTGTTATCACTGTATGACTTTTTGAAACACGTTATCAAACAGTTGCCTATTTCCAGAAGAACATCAGCATTCGGTCATGTTTTTGTCATCTGGTGAATGTACAGTAAGTCCAATATTTACTCTCCTTTTAGCTGTTTCGGTCTCCACCAACTGTCCTTTTCTGGCTTTTTAGCTGCTGTGCTCCACACAGTAGATAGAGGATGTATGTTTCTCTGTGCTGTGTCCATGTTCTTTTCTGTCTTCTAGTTCTGCTGCGGGAGTTCTCCAGGTAATTGCTGTACGAGGTCCACCTAGCCTTGGAAGGTGGTCCTTAAAAGCTGATGTGCAAGTGTTAGGAGAGGCTTCTTGATTTGGGACTGCTGGCCTTGCTGCCTCTCAGCTGGGGCATTTTTGTGTTATGTTCTTGTGTTGTTGGTGTTCTTAATTTATTGTCGTAGTAAATTCCCTTGATTTGGTTGTTTTAAAGGTGTTTATTTGTGTTATGGTGCCCCATGTTGCCACCAAGTAACAAGTGGACAGTGGATTCATCACAGAAAAATGAGGGTGAGAGCGGTGAGACTGAACTAAAACAGTAAATGTGTTGACTGTAAAACCAAAACAAGAAGCTGAAAGAAGCTAAAGGGCTTTCAAAAAGCTGGAGAGGACTGCAGAGTCTGAACAGGCCCTATTTGATTAGAAATTTGATCCATTGTTAATATAAAAAGTATTGACTGGTGCAGCTATGATGCTTTCCATTATTTTATATTTTCAAACACAACAACATGTTTAGAATTTCTTGTTTTGTACAAATTAGAAGGACATAATTCAGTTTGTCAATCACTGCCCCATATTTCTTTTACTGGTTAAAAGAGTCACAACTAGGAAAACAGATTATATTTTACTGCACAGCAGAAGGAATCGGCAAGTGTTTTCAAATCTAATTTATCTTTCAGCAAACAAATGCTAACAAGTGCTTAACTGCGTGGCTTGAATGTAATGCTAAAACATGAGGCACAAATTGGGGCTTGGCCACATTTAACCATCTTTCTGAGGAGTCGTAATCAAAACAAGACTGAGTCCACTGCATCCTTGTGTCTCTGTGAGGCTGCACTCAGGAGCAGCAATTCTTTTGGCTTAATGCTCATGTCTGCACAATGACAACACTGATATGTTTCCAAGGTATAATGTTAACCATGTTCGCCATCTTGTTAATATTTGCTATTTAGCATCAAAACGTAAAGTACAGCTGAGTGTTACTGATATCTGGGCGAAGACCGAAGGACTGGACGGTTTGACCAAAAGACCGCGCAGGAGAACAAGTCAAAAGGATCACCAAAGTTAATACAGTTCATCCTGCAGAGGAGATTTTTGTCAGTTTATTTGGTGGACAAACAAACTGACATTTCCATCTCTGCATGGCTAAAAAAAAGTGTTTAGAACCTAATACAGTTTCTGTTTAAATCCTTTTGACAAGATCCAGTTGAAGCTAACAAAGGTTAAAAAGACATATTTCCTGAGACTTCAAACACATTTTGTTTTGTGATTACAGCGTAGCTACTTTGCATAAATGCAAAGGCCAGGATGCAAACACAAAGTGTACTGTGTCGCTGTGGTGGTAAAGGTGTACGTTATTATGTGCAGTTAATTAAAGAAACTGTCACAATCGGTTCGGAAATAAACAGCATAAAAGAGGCCGGTTTTGGAGTAATGACTGCACATCAATGCAGCACTGACTTTATTCTCAAACACATTATCAGAATCTAAAAATAAGAAAAACCTTCATGGTTGTTGTTGCCCAGAGTCCTTTCATCTGCCAAAAAAAAAACACATTAATACAAAGAGATACAGGGCGAGAGAGAGAGATGTGTCTCTCATCATCGTCGTCATTAACACTAAAACAAAACTTGATTTGATTTACAAAAAATAAACATTAAAACACAGCCAACCCAGCAACAGTTATAGTTTCTTAAATAGCCTCTGAGCACAGAGAAATCGAGATGACAAAAGAGACCGTGCAGCCCGACCAGCCACTCTGCCGTCTCATTAACACTTCACACACACTCACGCACACACAGTTTGGATCCAAATCAATATTATCAACAGACATATGCCAGGAGGAGGAGCCGTCATCGTACAAAGGACTATATCTGTTTCTTTTTTTCTTTTCAACAAAGAATTGTTTGACATTTCATTATTTCAAGGACTAAAATACATTGAATTTCAACCCTGCAGATCTGAGCTTTCCTGACACAGAACAATGAAAGTTCTTTAATCGCACGCAATTATTTAGTCAGCGCCTGGTTAAGAAGGCAACAAACAGCTTCAGGTGCTTTTTGCACCTTTTTATCTTATTTGTATTTTAGCTGAATAAAACGGTCTCTGAGCCACGATCTCTACAGACAGCAGTCGGGACTTCAGTCTGTGCTGCATCAAATCAAAGGCTTATATTCATTTAATTAAAGAACCAGCAGGGAAATTTTGCGTAGTATTTGGTTTTCAACCCTTCGTTTGTCTGCCGTGTTCTCTTCACTTTGGCCGTAGAAAGATACAGCAACTACAAGGTTAAAAAATAATAATAATAATTTGGCTTTTTAAATCAACAGCTCAAACAATTATGTTACAGCAATTTACACTTGCTCTTCAGAGCCTTTTTCGAACTGACGGTAAACACCATCATTATACAAAATGAGGAATCAGATATGATCTTTTCAGAGGGAATGTCCCATTCTGAGGGAGGCTGGAGTTTATACACCTACAGTATCATTAATGGTTCACAGCACAAGACCTGCCCTACCTCTCCTCGCTGCTGTACGCATTTCCAATTCAAATCATAGCATGTCATATATGCAGCAGAAAAAAATACAGCCAACAACAGATGTCAGACCAGCCAAGGGACATGCAGGAGCTGGAAGGAAGTATTTCTTCTTCCTGTTCTTAACACTGCCCCCCGTAGAGGGGCAGAACTGTAGTAATAACACACAGAAATGCCTCATTATTCTACAGCTTGGGCTTTAGTTTGAAGTGTAGGTGGTCCTCAGTGGGCTAAGGTTGGACTGGACTGGCCTGGGTTCAGCTGGAGGTTCAACGGTGTGGCAGTAGAAGGGCTTGGTTGACGTTTGGTGTCACTTTGTCCTGAGATTAGCTCAGATAGAGATGTTTGTCTCTCTGAAGACCTCTGCAGGAGGAGAGGAGAAAGGAAGAAGTGAGGAGAAAGAGGGAGCAGACACCGGTACAATGGTATTTACTGTGCATGACATCCGTCCCTTTGCCTCAACATATGGGGCTTATATCCAGGTTTGATTTTTATATCAGGGTGACACTGATGGATGCAGCTTGCAGAGTACTGTAGGCTGTCTCAGAGAATCATTTTGCTAATTCTAATCACACATTTTGAGCCAGAAGAGGCGATCTGGGTGATAATTTGTTTTTAGCAAACAGCCATTTTACCCTGTAAGACTTTATTGCTTTGTTAAGGGACAAAGACATCAGATAAATTTATGTTTGTTTGTTTATTATTAGTAATATCGTGGGCTTCAGAGGCTGTTCAAATGTTATTTTTAAGAGTAACTTGAGAGCAGGCTGAGAGGCGTTTTT
>JAPMOB010009355.1:0-17438 GCA_029875015.1 Lepomis gibbosus | reverse complement strand
CACACACACACACACACACACACACACACACACACACACACACACACACACACACACACACACACACACACACATACCATACACACTATACACAAACAAAGACATGCACACTCTTTGACATACTGACTGTTAGCAGCACACTCACACGTGCAAATAAATAAGCACTTACTCAAGTACAGTGACAACTGTGCTGTGCAGAATATGTATTTGACTGAAAGCCATTGACTCCATGACTCATACTAACCAGATTGTTTGATGAACGTGCCATCACCCTCCCCCATTCCTCTTCTCTGGTGTTATATCACACATCCCACAACTCATCTCAGCAATGTTTTCAAGGCCCTGAGCCCTGCCCTGCTGAGGACCAAAACTTTTGGATTAATGTCAGACTCACTCATTATAATGCTCTGTGTGTGTGTGTGTGTGTGTGTCTGTGTGTGTCAGTATGTGTGTACCTTCAGCCCAGCATGAAGATGTAAGAGCTGGATAGTTGGATCAACTGACCAAATATTAGAAAGCAGACAGGTAAATAGTGTCTGGAGCCGACGGGATCACCGGTCTCCCTTTCTCTCTCTCTTTCTCTCTCTCACACACACATACATGTTGTGATATAATGGCTCTGTAAAAGCTAATTTTCAAACTGTTTTGGAAACTGATGTGAAAAAATTTAAGACACATCAGCCCCATGTTTAAAAAACAATGAACGTAGTAGCTGCTCTATTTTCCCTGGTTGCAATAGTTGCATCAACATCTAAAACATAAAATATTATCATTGCACTCACATTATGATTAATAACTGATACATGCGTAGAGAATTCACCGGACACGTTATGCACAAAGCTAGCTGCCAGCTGTCCTGCTAGCACCTGTGTGTGAGAGGTACGGTGGAGTGGGGTGCCTGGTGGAGCCAGAGCCAGTCAGAGAGTCACCAGGCCTGAGGAGAGGAGAGAAGAGGAGAGAGGGAAGGTCAGCACCACCGCATGCCACAGACAGACTGACGATACTTCTACTGGGCTCCACGCCGGGGACCTGGCTGTAATTACACCACACAGATGCACACACACACAAGCACATGCACACACACACACACACACACACACACACACACACACACACACACACACACTGTTACCAGACAGACTGAGAAAGGTGCTCGGCTCCTGAATTTTGTTTCTCTCTCTTTCTCTATCTCTTTCTGTCTCTCTCATTATAGATTTATGTCCACCATCTTCTATCACACACCTGAACCCTCAGAACTACATTTACAAGTAGTTTGAGAGAGGTTATATAGAGACCTATGACACATCAGTTGCACGTCAGAAAATTGCCAAAAAAACAGAAATTATACACAAAATGGCCAAAAGTAAGTAGACATATAATGCATGAACTTTACATCCCTATGTCATTGTTGAACTTCTTATTTCTTTATTCAGCAAGTTGAACATTTGAAAAGGCTTTCCACAAGACATTTTGAAATTCAGCCTAATTTTATCACCAGACATTAATATTAAGTGACTGCAAAACGTCACATCAGGTTTGCTGAAAATTGTTCCCATCCCAAAACATCCCATGCCAGTGTTTTAAACATTCTCGCTTTCTACATGTGCGTGGCAACTATGGTATAGTTAAGGTATGGTTAAGGGTTGGGAAATTATCTTAAAATAAACGTTAAAGAAAACGATTAAAAAGTTTTAAAAATTGTCATGTTGAAACAAGAAAAATTGGCACAAACCACAATTGGCCTTCCCCAAACTGTTGCCACAACATTTTAAACTGGATGCACACAATCTTCAAAGAACATAATTGTAAACAGCATCAAGATTCTCCTTAATTGGAATGAGGCGTTTCCCAAACTATGACAGACTGGTGTCCACATACTTTTGGCCATATAGTTTATCTCAATGGTCAGATTCAGAGTGCTCTCACCCAAACATGGATTTCCCAATTTTCTTTGTGAATGGACAATTGTCGTCTGAGTTCTCAACTCTCCAAATCCAAGGTTAAATAAGGTCAACAAGGTTATTGGCACAAACCACAATTGTGATCCTGTTTGGCGCTCAGAATTACACCAGCACAGATCTCTCGTATCAATAGCTCCTTGTTGATCTACTTGGCCAGGCAGTTTGCCGTCTCTCTCTTCCTCTCTCCCTCTCTCTCCATGGACCCTCTGACTTGTGAAAGTTATTGGAGTGTAAATGCGTTTAACAGCCTCTGTCTGCTCCTTTGCGTATGGAGAGTGCTATCTGTTGTCTGCTTCCTGCTTCGTAGTTATGTGCCAGCAGTTGAAGGTTTCCAGCTCAGTCTGCCGACTTCTGGGAATTCATTTGTTCAATTATGATCATCTGATCCATCTAATTGAATAAATGACTGCAACAGACTTGTGATCGGAGGCTTGCTTAGAGAATGCCTTTATGGTTTTCAATGTCTAGAATATTTTCAAACTATTCTAAAACTAACAATCTAGCCATTTTTGCAGCCTGTTTTGTACCTAGCAAAGCAAAAATATTATTTTCCACTTAAAATTTCAAAATCCATCATCATTTTCCTTATGCAGTACGGTTGTTCAATTTTGTGTGTCAATCATTTTAATAGTGCTGTCTGTTGCTAACATTTATTTCAGCAGGCGCTCAATGTAGAGGAGATTCTTATCAACAATGACAGGCGGGTGGAAATAAGAGTTCCCAGTTAAACAACCAACACCTAAATCCATAAACAATTTGACGTTGGGGTCTATGGGGGCCTTTATTGTTCTGCTGTTCTTTAACCACAACACCACTTCAATTTCTCATGACTTTGCCATTTCATTACTCTCCTTCAGTTTTCATACTTCCCCCAAAGCCCAGTTTCATTTCCCCGTGGTGACAGAGAAAGGCAGACGCTCCTGTTTACTCATGGCTCCAGGGGCTTGTGGCTCCCGATTAGCAAACCAGTGTGAGTCAACATCTGGTACATCCCTTGGACAAACTATCTCTCTGAGCGCACACTCAGCCTGTTGTCAAACCCCCGTCCTTTTCCATCCGGTTCCCAAGCAGACAGGTACCCCCTGGGCGGCAGTGCGCGCTCACACGTTGGCGAGACATTTCCCAAAGCCTTCCCAGTCCTCCTGGCATCTCGGCAGGCTGTCACCTTCTTACCCTCCTGCGTGTTCCACAAACATACCAGAGGGCCAAAAGGGCAGCAGGGGTCAGCGCTGCCCGTTTGTTGACATGCTTGATTGGGGTTAGGGGCGGCGGGACTCGTTCAGGTCGTGACACTGATGCGGCCCATCATGTCTGTGCAACCTGTGGTGATTATTTGACTGCATTCCATCCAGGACACAGGAGTTTTTAATGCGGTTTAACAAGCTGCCAGGTTTAAAAAGGGCAACCTCAATCTGAATCCTGTCACAGACCAATGAAGACGCCATCGTAGAATTTCCCTCCTTTTGTTTTTGTTACTCAGTGCCAGTCTATGAAAGTATCTTGGCTCTAGACTCAACAGAACACACATGCTGAGGAGAGTGTCAGGCAAGGGAACATCTGTTGTGGTCAGTGGCTGTGGGCAAACTGTTTCATTTCGACAAGATGGCCTGTGGCAACACAATGGCTTAGTGGTTGGGAGAATGACCGAACTGCCAGTACTTGTGGTCAGGGTTTACCTAAGTTGGACAGAGCTTCTGAAAGACATGTGGTCGCGTTTTACATCAAATCACTCTTTAGTTAGTGATATAAAAAAAGGGGTAATGACATGCTCTTCACACAATTGTGTTTAAAAATTATTTTCAAGTGGAACTGTGTAGTTTGAAGAAACCTATTCATTCCAAATTATGTTTTGTCTGAAGTCTTCATTCCATTGTAGTTAATTAATCTCGTGAGAAGTAAGCTGTTAAAGGAAGACGACGGTAGATATGTGAGTCTGAGTAGGAGAGAGGAGTTTGTTGTGTTGGAGTAATGTTAGGAAATAAAGTATTGCTAGCATTTTCTCGACATACACAACAAACTCCCTTGTTTCACTGGCGTTTCCTGCAACAATTTGCAACTCATGAGATTTCAGAGAGAGAATTGTCACTGAGCAAGACTTCAGTTTTGTGTTAAATCCTTGAATAGATCCTTTCTATGATTAGTTAGATACCTCATCTAGATATTTTGACACCAAAATATGTGAAAATAGGGCCCAGGGTTAAAAATACCAAAATGATCCTTTAACTGAATAAACTGTCATATTCTGTATGTTCCACTATCACAGCTCTCATATTTCTGCCATGGCATCTATTCAAACACTGCTTGATGTCTTCAACCGGCCAAATCTGTCCAGAGGAATGTGGAGCGTTGGTCAGTGAGTCTGTCGGAAGATGTTTGTCTGTTTGTGTTCTAGTGTGTAAAGCGCAGCCCTTCAGATCTTAACATTGCTGGCATAATTTTCTTTTTCCCCTTTCTTTCTCTATCTCTCTTTCTGTCTTGCTCTCTCTGTCTCTCTTCCTCTCTTGGCTGTTGTGCCACCGTGGAGAAGGCAACAGTGACCCTATTGTGAACGGTGGGAATTGGCCAGCAGGCCAATGATGTCATCCTGCCATAGGGAAGACCAGGGGGAACGCTCTCCTGGCGTTCGGAATGCACTATTTTTTCCTGTTGCTTTCCGGAAGGCGGTGATCAATTTAATTCCATCCTCATCACTCCCTGCTCAGTGGGGGCGAAGGAGGGAGGGAGCGAGGGCAAGAGGAGGAGGAGATGCAGAGAAAAGAAAAAAGAAGGGGCACTCTCTTACTTTTCAAAATGGGATGCAACAAATAAAACGAAAGCAGAAGAAAAGATGAAGAACACGGGATAGTCCAAGCTGTTTTTTATTCTAACTTTGTAAGATGTGAATAAGGGTAATCACTGTGGAATGCCGTGAGGTCACACCAACTTCCCCAATTAAAAGTTGCTAGGCATTATTACTGAAGAATAGTTGTAGTTAATGAAGAAAGAGGGGGAATGGCTTACGGAAACTAACAGCCCTTACTCCAAGTAGCCCCACTGGCCCAAAACATTGATTCTAAGTAGACACACTTTTCACTCTGACCAAATGTAACTACAGTGTAGTGTCCATCAATTGGTTGGTCAGTCCACCACTTTGGTCCAGACTGAATTATCTCGACACCTACTGGCTGGATTGCCTTGACATTTTATAGAGCTGTTTCTGGTTCCTAGAGATCAAATCCTAATGACTTTGGTTATCCCCTGACTTTCCATCTAGTGTCACCATGAGGTTCACATTTGAGGTTTTGAAATATCAGTGACCATGAAATTTGGTACACACATTCATGTCCTGCTCAGGAGGAATTGTGATCACTTTTTTGACCCCTTAACTTAGTTGGAATACAGAAGTACTACCGTTGAGGAAATTAAGTTCCAAAGGAAATGGTTGTCTGATGGCAAGGTAAAGCACTAAAAATATTCTAAATAGGGTACATTTGCACTGTTGTTTTTTTCAAGGTAGGCCTTCTTTGGGGTGGCTTGCTGCTGCTGATCCTGTCCCCAGCAGTACATTGCTTAACATTCCTGCTGGTCCAAGTCTCTGCTTCTCCGAACTGGGGACAGGCCCATTGCCATCTACTACAGGTACAACACTGACCTCACAGCCCCACTTAAAAAAAACTATCCCTTTAAGTCAAGTAACAGGACTTCTACTTCAGTGTGTGTGTGTGTGTGCCACAGTGATGTTTTCTGGCTTCGCTTGAGTTCATCAGTCCCTGAGTTCAAAGTGGGCCCCATCATCACATCATAAAGCCACCGAGCCGTCTAAGATATGATCACCATTAATCACAGCTTGTGATCAAGCATCTAGCAGCATTTTCTCCATCACGACTGGAATGCCGTAGTAGAAACAAAGCATGCGGGGCCATGCCCAGATTGACTTCAGATTGCACATCATTGTGGTGTAGCATTCTTTCAATAACAGGGCCAGGCTATATACTTAGTGCTGTATTCTTTTCTTCCCCTTGTCAACAGGGGAAAAATATCACTTTGATGCTGTTTACTGGCTATTTTGCAAAAATAACTTTATGACGAATTTTAAGGGAAAGAAAAAAAATGTAGAAGGGGCTTCAAAAGTAGCGTTAACAGGAGACAGATTTTTGACATGCTTCCCAAGCCATCTGCTTTGGGTTAAGGCTCGGAGACAGAGTCAAATACAGAGGAGAGAGAAGAGGGGAGTCAGACTGGAGAAGACGGCAAGGACAGCAGGGAACAGAGCAAATGAAATATTGACAGGCAATGGTGGAAAGCTATTTATTTGCATTGTGAACCTCTCTGTTTTGAATTGTTGTGGCATGGGGTGTATGTTTATGCCAGGCAGGAGTTATCTATCCAACCAATCCAAAGACACAATAAGTTGATGTTGTTCATACAACTACAAAAATATTGTGGGCTATCATACTGGATTTTACAATAGAAACAAATATGCTGTGGTTCCAATCTCAAGGTTCTTGGGAATATTTTGTTAAAAATACTTCAGTATATAAAAACATTTATACAGTTGACAATTCCAATAAAGATGTGAAGGCTCTGGCTGGTTCTGAAATCCATCAGCTTGCCAAAGATCCAACAGAGAGTGTTCTGCTGGAGACGCCACAATACAAAACTAATTAGGAGACATGCTCCAGGCATATCTGTTGATTTGAAGGGGGGAGTGTTTCACAATTTCTGCCACTCAAGTCTATTTCCAAATGGCCCCAGCACCTTGCCAAATTCCCTAACTTTCCTTATCCTCTGACATTAGCTCATTAAAATGGAGCAAGAAAAATATATGACATGTAAAACCATGTTGATTTTATCAGTGCAGCTCTACATGGTGATTTTTTTGGTCTTGGTTTTTAATCTCTCCTGTTTACTCCCCTCTCTCCTCTCCAAGCTGTCCGTCTCCATCCACCCCCCTGTGCCATTCTACCAGTCCCCAGTGGGCACAGCCAGCCAGTCTGGCCAGGCTTGCCCCTTGCTGTGCCTCTGCCCTGGATAAGCTCCTGCCTGGACCTTGGGTAGAGGCCTTTGTATAGAGCCGTGGGGGTGTTAGTGTGTGTATGTGTTTGTGTATGTGTTACCCGTTGGTGTATAAGTGTGTGTAGCATTCACAACAGAAGGAGAGAAGGGAGTCCTATCTGTGCCTAAGGGCTGCCCCCCAACGCACCCTCACCATGCGCCCTATTGAGACCTAAGGGAGCGTGAACAATCACTGCAAAACCAAAGAGCTAAGTCCCCTTGTTAGACAAGCCCAATTTTCAGCACCAGCCCCACCTCGCTCCTCCATGGTTTATCCCACCCCCATCCCAGCACCCCAGCCCCACTCGTCAGGGGTTGACGGACTTCGTTAAAGCGAGCTGGGATCCTTTTATAGCGTTATTTAATTAGCCATTCCACAGCAAACTGCCATCCGGCACCCCTCATCCTCTCACCACCACCATCTTCATCACCCCTACCTCCTCCTCTGCCTTCAGCCCCACTTACTCAACCTCATCACCACCTCCACCCCTCCCCACTGTCTTCACTGGTCCCCTTCTCTCTCCTCTCCTTGTCTTTGTCTCCAGTAATTAGCAAGGGGATAGGGGGTGGACTCATTGCTAGGCTGCTCGACAGTATTAGGGCTTGAGACTAGGAGGAAGGGAAGTGCCCCCCCTGCATGAGTTTTTTTTCTGTCCACCACCACAAGACCTGTGGTGGAAGGCAATGGAAATGGCCAATTCTACAGTAGCCAGATCAGCCTTACTGTCCCCGCTGCCCACTGAGATCTGTCTACATTGGCACCTTAATCATTAAGCAGATTATGACTTTATGTGTCTGCATGCATGTTGCAGAGGTCAGCAGTTAGAGCACTCCTTGTAATAAAGCCACTTCAATCCTTCACCAGGAGTTTTTAAAAAATATTCTACTCATATTAAGGATGATTCAGGTTAATTGCTTAATTTTGGAATAGTGGTTCCAGCATTGGTAAGCAATTTCACTTGAGCTGCATCATAACTATGAGCGCACATTCCTTCACCATGCACTCAAACATGAGTAGTCCAACAGTGATGGAGAACGTCTGGGGAGCCCCTGGCTGCAGGTCTACACCGTGCTGGATCGACGCCCTCTAGTGACCACTACAAAAGGCAAGCACAATGATAACTCGAAATACTCAATAACCCTAGTCACCCCTGGTCAGCCTATTCAAACTGCGCAGAATAAATACAACAACCTAGAACCAGGGTAAAATTCACTGGGTAAACACATCTAAAGTAAGTTTAACCACCTTTTGTTTCTGATTTTAATGGCATACTGAGTAAAACTGTTTGTTATGTATGAATCAGATTTTTAAAAAGTTCAATTTTTGATTAAATGTATTGCTGTTTCATGAGACTGGAGGTCAACTTCACCATCGTTTATTTTGCATTAAAAACGACTCTATATAATCACCAGATTAAAACGGTTAACCATGGGTTATTATGGCTGAACAAAATCTTTAAATACATCAACTTGACAGTCAATAAATTAAAATAACCTGAGTCGTTTTTTTCAAGTGGCATTATGGGAAGATTGACAAAAGTAAAAAGTCCAACATGGCTTAATGACTGCTTAGCATGGGAAAGGTACCGCTTAGTTATCCGTGGCCATTTATAGCCCTTAATTACGCACCTATTTTGTGACCCCTCAGTTCAACGGGCCAATTCCTGTACAGACCCAAATGCTGACGAACAAAGGTGGAATGTGATGCCCCTTTCCGTAGACACGCTACTAAATGTTTCCCGTCAATTTCACGGGAAAGTTCAAGCGAAGGAAACTCTTAAACGCTGAATATTGAAAGCGTATTGAACCTATTAGTGCATCGCACACACTCTGTGCTGATTCAGTAGAAAGCTGTTGCTATTGCATCAAAAGTACGTGTACGATTTCACAAATTATGTAAAAAGCATAACACTGTTCATTGTGTGGATTATTACACTGCAATACGGGATAAAACCGGTGCTTTAGGACCCAGTTGATATTCGTTGTGATTGTGGCTGATATTTTCCACGTTGTGAGGGGAGGGGGTGTCCCGGAGAGGGGGCTGTCAATCATAGGGAAAGTGGTCGGGGTGGGCAGGCCCCTCTGACACTTTGTACCGTCGGAGGGGGATATTTAACTTGGGACTGAGCACCACTCGCTACAGACACACTCACACACAGTGTGCCTAAGCAAAGAAACGCTCCAGCGCCAAGTCACTCAGACTCCTGAAGTAGGAGCGACTCAGTAGGAGCTTCTGTACCAGTTATCAAAGGCGTAGAGACGTTCCCTCAGGAATTGAACGCTTGCATCGACCGGGAAAAAAGGCTCCAGATTATGAACTGTCTCGTCATGCAGCGACAGTGGGATCTGGAGTTTTTCTGAAAGGATTCACAATGCCAGAGTGAAAGGAACTCTGAACTATCAGCGTTTACTGGTTCTCTGCAGTTTGCATTTGATATGCACTGACACTGCAATTTGCTCTTACGCTGCTTTTCTGCGTTGTTTTTATTACATATACGGCTGAGAGTTTTGTGGGAATGTTACAGCGTGAGACTTTTATGTAAAGAACTGCTCTGTGATTTGGAACATCATCTGGAAAGATACATGGCTGTTATTTCATAAGTTGAGATTGCATCCCACTGTGGTGCATTTTTCCTCTGTTTGGACATTTTCAGTGAGGTGCACCGACGGCTGGAATACCACAAGGCACTGACTGCATAGACCATTTCTTCAGTCCATGGATTGTGCGCCCTGGGACCTTGTCAAACCTGAGAGCGTCAGGCGACGTTAAGAGAAGCCACGTTTATAAAAGCCGTGCGTAAAAATAACATTGGCCAAGGCAGCCCTCATTGCCGGGCGCGTGACATTTAAAACTTGGTGAAGTACTCTTTTGTGCGCCCTTCTCTCGCGGGACGCTCCGGATCTATTCTGTCTCTTTAGAAAACACTTCATTCCATGCAGCTCTCTCCTCGGCCGCTGTCATCCAGTGTAGACAGTTCGTCGTGGCTTCGAGCCCCCGGGGTAACCATGACAACCGAAAGAAACCCAAAGTGAATCCGAGGGAGCAGGGTGAGGCCGGAGAGAGCGTGAATAGAGTTTTCCCCATTTGGTTTTGAGCTTTTTTTGTTTAGACTAAACACTTTTTACACAGCGGGGGCACCGCTTTGCGCTGCAGGGTTGCATCAGCGGGCAAATTGCAAAGTTGAAGGCGCCCTAAAAAGCAAAGTACTCCGCTCCATGTCATTCAAACCCGACCTGGTCTATTAAAAGTATCGCCTTTCTGGTGACTGAACTTCTACTATTTATGAAGCCCCGGGCTACTCATTGCAAAGAATACAGTAACCGGGAACAGAACTGAATATTATTTACGTGAGAAGAGCCGTGCGTAAAGCAAGAGGAATAATGGGCCTTTCTCACACTCTACTCTTTTACGTACTGGTGTGCGTTCACCTTGGAGTTTCCCAGCATTACCTTCGTCTCCGTCCGTCGCCCAGTGATCACCTCCCCGTGCCCGACCTTAAGGAAGACCCCGATCCGGAGTACGACCCCCGGGAGCAGGACTTAGCCGAGAGGACTCTGAGGAAAAAGCTCGGCAGTAATTTTGACCCAAACTTCATGTCCATCAGCTCGCCTATGCTGGTGAACCTCTCCGCGTCAGACAACCAGGTGAAGATGCAGGGGCCCATGCCTAACGAGATTAAAAGGCTGGACCTCACAGAGACCCCCTATGGAAAGAGGGTAAAAGTGGGCAAGAAAGCCCGCAGGAAATTTCTGCAGTGGCTGTGGACCTATACGCACTGCCCAGTGGTGTACACATGGAAGGATTTGGGCGTGAGGTTCTGGCCACGTTATATCAAGGAGGGAAACTGTTTCTCTGAGCGTTCTTGCTCCTTCCCCGAGGGGATGTCTTGCAAACCCGTCAAGTCAATCAACAAGATTTTCCTCCGGTGGTATTGTCAAGGCTTTCTAAAACAGAAATACTGTACATGGATACAGGTGCAATACCCAATCATCTCAGAGTGCAAGTGTTCGTGCTGATTTTCTCTAAGGAAGTAGAGGTGGTTGAGGGGGGAGTGGACTGGAAATACGGTTTCTATTGCACTGTTAACTCTCTACAGAGGTGGGCACCATAGCAAATCTATTTTTTTATATAGCATTTAAGTGAAATACCAACATTGTACATATTTAAGAAAATGCAGCTATTTTTTCTAATTGAACCAGGACCATATTTTATTCTCAACCCTGAAACGTGTTTTGGGGGAACACCAGCACTTCACAAGGAAGAGCTTCTTTTTTTGTTGATATTTTTATGAGACATTGAAGATGGAATGCATATGCTACACTTCTCTAAGAGGTGAACTTTTCTTTTCAACTGAACATTGATGCTGACTGTTATTTCACTGCAATGCTGCCTAGAGTTTTTGTATAATATTAATATCAATAATAATTAAATTGTAAAAAAAAAAGTTGAGGTTAAAGATATATATAAAGGCGTGAACTCAGCTTTTTTGGAATACATAGTATTGTAGAAATAAACAAATCTGTACGTTTTATTTATTATTTTAACGATTGTGAGTATAGAGCATAAGGAAAGAGAATAGCAGAGTATACCAGAAAAATATGGGAGATGTCTACTTGAATATTTCTAAAAAGAAAAAAAAAGTAAATAAAATAAATAAAAAAGTAAAACATATCAGTGTACATGTTATGTTTACACGTTTTAGCAATAAAGTCTATCTTTTCAACGTGTATTAGTGTCAAGCCATGTCTACAACGAGTGTCTATGTCCAGGGGGGCGTGTACACTGTAAAAAAAAATCATTTGATCGTGGTGTCTCATTAAGTCTCAAAATCTCTCCCTGCAAGAAAAAGTCTGTTGATGGCTGAGATGATGTCACTTGTTTGCAATAAAGCTTAATTTGGGGTATTTTCTATCAACAAGTGCCACAACAATGTCAAAAATGTCTCTGAATACGTTTTCTTGAATTGGAAAAAAGTGAAACTGAGCCACGTTTTATGAAAATGTTGTTAAAGACGATGCCAGGCTGATATTTTTTGCAGTGTAGACGGCCGGGCTCCGAAGTGGAGTGGAGTTACTAACTGCAAGTCCAAGCTTCTGTGATTGTGTGTGGACTGCCTGACGCTCCACGCCGTCACAGTGATTTTAGAAAGGGCTGATTTACTACGCTGTGTAATGCGCAACACATACCTCAAGCGCCTCCACAGAACTGGCATTCATTTGTCTCCGCCAGAGAGGGGAGGAGAGGCCACGCACATTCATCTCCCTGTCTACGCACATGCTCGCTTCAGGGCTCCGAGGTGTTAACATAATGGGTAAAATATGATTCAGACATTTCAAACAGTGTCAGATGATGAAATGGCGAGCGTAAATGTGCAAGCGTCTGGGGTCTGTGCTTTTTACTCTGGAAGCTCCACACAAGTTCCACTGAGGTATTTGTATAGAGGTGGACTGGAGCAGACCGGCGCCTATTCAAGCCTGACCGCCCTGGAGAAAAAAAACACAAAGCCCATAAAACAATGGTCAACTGTTTTTGACGTTAGCAGACTATTAATTGGAGAGCTAGGGTATGCTGTCTGCAAGTTAAAGAGATATGGCCAATTAAGCGCGCTGGAGACGCGCTGGGAAATTAAGTCCTATGAAAGCGAGTCATTTAATGTAAGTAGTTTTTAAAAAAAATAGTGTTTATGTTATTGTTTGAATACAATCAACGACTTAAACAGAGCCGTGACAAACTGTCTGAAAGCTAAAACCAGCTTTTGTAGTATTTCCACTGAGCGCATCTTGTGTGCGTTAAAGTGATTTGTGTTTTTGCGGGCAGAGTTGGATTTGACACTTGCCGCCCGGTTATTGTGACAGAACCACTGAAGGGATTTGGTAAGCAGAGGAGAAGAACGGCAGCATGCCAGCGGCAGAGGAGGACGAGGAGGAGGAGGAGGAAGAGGAGAAGGAGCAGGAGGGGGGTGCTGCTTTCCTTACTGTCAGCTTCTTTCTTGATGATGTCTCGGGGTTTTTAGAAACTGCGTCTCTGACTCGACGGCGCCACTCAGCCGCCCCCTCTCGACTGCGCAGAATGAGGCACTTTGGGAAACAGTAACCCTTTCAGGCTCTGCCCGGAGAGTATTTTAGAAGCGTGTGAAAGGCAATACGCCGCCCTGGCTCCAGCCAGTTAGGTGCGCACCTTTTAGAAACAGAGCCTGCCAGCCAGTCAGATTAGTGGTTCTCAAAGTGGGGTCCGGGGACCTCCAGGTGGTCCTTGAAGGGATTCCAGAGGGTCCTCAGCAAAAAGATGAATTGTTAAATTCCAGAAAAGTACTGAATTCACTCGAAATATCCCCATTTTGACTATATAGTAAAAAGTATATGCATTATTACTTTGTGTGTCAATCTAATCATTATCATATCTTCAATGACAGTGCCAGATATTACATTAACACCTGCCCTGCACAGATCTCTGATCAAATCTAGGTCAAAGACTTAATGTTTGTTTTTTGTGTTTTAATTAAATTAAAATGTTAGATATGTATAATCAGGACACATATGTTAAGTTATATATTCTGGGTTTATTATTTTAGAACTCATCACTGATCTGAAACTGTTGTCTGATTAGATAAGCTCACATTTCTTCTAACCCTGGAAATTTGTTCCCAATCCAGTCCCAGCTTCAAATCCACAGTACCTCCACTAAAAGAATCCCCTCCTAGAAATAGAAACCCTTTGCATCCAGAGTTAATATAGAAGTGTCTAACACAGTTGAAACAGACCGTGTGGGTTTTTTTGTTGCACTTGGGGAAAAACGCCAATCTTCAATTGAGGAACTGTCAGAGACTCCTGTCTTCACTCTGTGCAAGGCTGCTATGTTGACTATCACAGCTTCACACCATTCATGAAACCTATACTTTCATTCATCAACAAATCGCAAAATTCCATCACAAAATTCACTTGATGTAAATTTACAATCCTTATGGCTATACAGACAGAACCTTGTTTGACATGTTATGCTGAGAAAAATGAGAAAAGAGATCAGAGTGCCACATGTGAAGAGCTGACACGGCAGAGCAGCCTGCATTCATATACTGCTCATAACAACGTCAAGTGACAATGGCCTTTACCCTGTCAGATGCTCAGCATCATTATTGTCTGACACAGTCTCCACATTCATGAGCATAGACGTCTCACAAAATCGGCTACAATGACCCCACAATAATAAATACTGTTTCATAAACCCTCACAAATATGAGACAAAGTACATGTTTGGTGCCTGTGCAACGAGAATTAAATAAAGGCCTGGAGACAATTAGGATGGGGGTGATGGGGGGAGGGGTGGTATGTTTTGCGGTGAAGATGATGAGGCTCTGTCTCCTGATGAGAGTCAGTTATTATGATGGATTGTGGTCCGATTGGGAATGATCGGGGTGCGTCAGTGGGTGGGTGGTAAAGGGTCTGCGGTGACTTTCATTCGAGAAAACATGTGAAAGACACATCGGTACCTGTATGTGTGTGGACTCACATTTACACTGAAGAATAAGTGTGTAAGTCAGTGTGTGTGCGGATTGCACGCATGCACACACTCAGCCGCAGGCACACACACACACACGCACGCACATCTCCACCGTGTGTGCAGCGGGCTGACAGACAGACAGAGATGGAGACAAGGGTCTGTGGCTGTAAGTAAGGCCCAAACCCCATGGTTGTAAAAGCCAGTGAGTCAGCACTGCTGAGGTTATTGATGATGACAGGGTATTAGATGGAGCACTAAGGGGAGGGAGGGCACACACACACACACACATAAATGGAGTTGCCACAGATGATACCCAGCATTTTGTCAGACTGCCAACCCTCGACTTGTGGTGTCTGGAGGTGTGTGTGTGTTTGGGGGCGTCAAAGCATTTGTGCAAGTATAAAGAATCAAGAGATGTGCCTAAGTGAATGTGTGTGTGTGTGTGTGTATATGAATGCATGGATGTGTGTTTCCCTAGATCCATTACAATCTTCCTGGTGGTCTTGAGCTGACTGGTCACTCCCTAAACCACCACAAGGCTCTGATTGATTAATTGCAGTGTTCTCTCACCAAGGTAATACCTGAAATACATGGCTGTGTTTTTATGTGTATGAGTATTTAAGATGGGACATCTTACTCAAGGACTTCACATAGTATGCTTCTTAATACACTCCCATCCTGATGTCAACCATCTATCAATGCAAGAGTTCACAAAACGGACCTGGAGTCAGCAGCAGCGGCCACAGAATTCATAACATGCCTTTACATCAACACAGCGGCCATCTTTGTCGGCAAACAACAGGTGACTGTAGTCAAATAACAGATGATTGTAATCAAACTCCAGTCATCGCCAACAAGCGGCGCTTATGACAATTAAGCACACTGGTAATGCACTGGAAATGCAGGCAATGCCACAAAGAGTCATGAGTGCATTCATCATGCACAGGACTGTATAAGTTAAATCTTAGATTCTTGACATTGGTTTGCAATTAATTTTTCTGGAAATGTTTGTCGCATGTGGAAAAGTGTGGCTGGTAACTTCAGTATGCTGCAAATCTGAAGACTGTGAAGAACAACTTGTGATGCCAAGCAGGGCTTTCTTGCTCAAAGTACAGACAAAAAACAAGTTAACCAGGACTTCAATATCCAGGCTCTTTCCTTGAAATAATCTCTTACAACATTTCTCCATGCACGTTCCTTGTTTTTATATGCTAGCTGTTTTTATGTGCTAGCTGTTAAATCTATAATTCTATTGAGCCCAGTAAGAACCTGGTTGCCCTATATGCTCTTCTGCTGCTACCCTTTTAATCAGACGCATAGTGTCAGAGTCACATTTCTGTAGTCGTGCTTGCTGATTACTCAGTTTAACTCTTGTTAGATGTAACAGATATTGTAAGCCCAAAGTAAGGCCTAAAAATAGAGCTGTGGGTGGTATGGCACTTGCAGGGCTGGGAATAGTGCATATTCTGAGCTCTGTTTCCATGGTTACTTGTGCTTTCTCCCATTGCCAGCATGGGTCTCGAATTCAGAAAATAGTCCCTTTGCATCAATGGCTGCTGTTTTTATCCCTTTATAAAGAACAGTCTAATTTTACTTTTTTATCATGTTTTTTTCTTCACTAATCAGGAAACGCGTGTTAAAGTTTGTGGACCGTGTTTGGTGCATGCCAGTGTCACAGACTGTGGATTGTGAAAGTGTTAGGCCCTTGGCTAAAAATGCATGGACACAAATACGGCATCAACCACTACTGACTTTACCATCTTTACCTCATCAAACTAAAATCAGAAACTTGGCTTGTCTGTCAAATGGGACACAAAATTCAGACAGCTCTAAACCACTTGACCAGCCCACACAAACAAGAGATGTTCCCACAGTGCTCCTGATACACAATTGCTCCCTGGTCGTCAGAAAGATACACACAGGTGAACTATCTTTAAGTTGTTTACTTGACTACTCAACTTGATCAAGATTGCGCCAGCTCGATTATATACACACACTTTTTACCCCAATTCAAATCTATATTTTCCATATCCATCTCCTCTCAGCTCACTGATTGCTGCTGTACTCCCTAGACACACACACACACACACACACACAGAGTCACACACATATACACCTCCCCCTCACAGCCTGTCCGGCGGCTGTCTCCCACTACCCCTCTGTGCGCCTAGATGGCATGCTGAGAATGTTTACTTTCACCACAGTGTGTATTTACAGAGCCTAATAGTTTTTTAGGCCGCAATGGCGCCTCACTTCGTAACATGTGTAAAACCCACCTACTCCTTCTTACTCCCTGTCTCTCTCTCTCACACTCATAATACAGAAAACATACATCACCCCCACCAAGCAACAAGTCAAACCTCTGGTATTTGGGGTTTGGCAGTAGTGCATGATCTAATGCAGCCAGGTGACATGAGGAAGCAGCGACATCAGATTGTGATATTACCTCTCCTGTGATTGGAGTGAACGGATCAGATGAAGCTAAAAATAAGGCCAGAGAAGAGAGTGTGTGTGCTATTAGAGGTTGAATGAATGCACGAAGGGCTCGCAATGAATGGACACATGACGTCCTGAATGGTTATGCGTGACATGTGGCAACAAAAGAGATTTGTGAATGTGTGCCTACGCCATGTGTGAGCAAGTTTGTGAGAGAGAAAGAGAGTGAGGGTGATGACAAAGTGTACTTGGATTACACAAATTATGCAGATGATACAGGCTAAGTGGGATTTCTGATGGCAGATTATTCCTTCCTTTGTTACATTTGCAACATAAATGTTTTTTTTTCCATGGTTACTGAAGGCAACACAATGTAAAATGCTAACTTATTTCAAACAAGTAAAATGAGAAATTGGTATTATGAAACAATTAGCCAAGTGTAGTGTTTTAATGCTGATGGCCATGTCCTTTGCTTTGGTTTGTTCCTTGTAACAGTGTAACATGTACTA
>JAPMOB010009344.1:0-13873 GCA_029875015.1 Lepomis gibbosus | reverse complement strand
CACACACACACACACACACACACACACAGTGAATGCAGGAAGTGATTGCAGATTGTGGCACGGTCAGGCTTGTTGGCATGCCCACGACTCTGCATGTCAAGAGATTGTTGTGTGTAAACGTATCGTGTGTGTGTGTGTGTGTGTGTGTGTGTGTGTGTGTCTCAGGGGACAGCTGTGGCTCAGGAGGTAGAGCGGGTAGCCCACTAATCAGAAGATCAGCAGTTCAATCCCTGGCTCCTCCAGTCTCCACACTGAACCTCAAATTGCTCCCGATGGTTTTGTGAATGTTATTTTCTGTTTCTGATGAGCAGTTGGCACCTTAGCCTCTGCCATCAGTGTGTGAATGTGATAAAGCTTCAAAGCACTTTAATTGGTCAGAAGACTATGAAGGTTCTATATAAGTACAGTCCATTTACAAATGACCATTTATCCATTTGTACACAAATGCACAGATATTTGGCAGATTACAAATAAATGACAGATCAGTGGTATGCTGTGATTTACAGGAATATATGCATTATACTTCAAACTGAAACATTTGTTTAATTTTTAGATTATATTTCAACTCATTCAGATTTATTAAGAATAATTTAGAGCATTTATTATCAAAGTAGTTGGCTATTACGCTTGACTAAACAGTTCATCATTTCATTTGGAAACATATCTGCATCTTCTTCTATTATATATTTAAAATAAGTAATTTTCCTTAACTTGACAGTCAAGTCGGACAGGAAACTAAGCCCCATGGCTGAACCAGAGGCTTAGTGATTCCTTGGCGTGCATCTTAGACCAAAAAGCCACGAGGACACAGCAACCACTTTTGTCATTCATTTAGATCACAGGAACACCACATTAACTTGTTTGAGACTGCTGAAGCTAAATTTAGGATGTCAAACACTAGTTCTGAGCAGTTGTGGTCTGGAACACTGCAGCTTGACTTAACATTTCTTGACATGGGGATTGTACTGTATGTAGCTGTTGTTTTAGCAACATGTGATTTGTAAGCTGTTTTCTTTGCTTTTCTTAAAGACATTCTAACAGAATGTGTCTGTTGTTTAGTATCAGACCTGTTGCTCTCTGGTGACGAAGCCAGCAAGACTCTATTCCACCTTAAATCCAGAGAAACGTTGAGTCTGTGTTGGTTTGCCTGAAGGAGACTTAGCTCTGAGCACGCTGCCCATAAATGGACACAGTGCATACTGATGGGAGAGGAAAGAAAGGGGGAACAGATAAGAGGAAAAAAGGGAAAGAGGTGTATAAAGAGTGCAAGATGAGGGAAGAAAACATGAGGAGGGAAATCAAATGGAGAGAGTTTTTAGAAAGACAAAAATAGGAGAGGACGGGATGCCAAAGGAAACGAAAGAGAAGAAGAGTGAGTGAGGGGCAATAGTGATCCGTTTGCCAACCCAAACACAGGAAACGCCAAAGTAAAAACCATCTTTAAACTGAGATCCGCTGGCTCTTTGCCAAACACTGCCAGCCTCCAAACACCATCCTTAAAGCTAGGGTATGCAACATCGGTGAACTAGCAAGGGACAACTACATTTTAAAATTAATCTTACCAAAAATACATCTCAATCCAACGCCGCTCCCCGAGAACACATTTTAACGCTCACTGAGTGCACGGGCAGAGTGCGCACAGGTAGACAGACGTTTTTTTTCTGCATTGCTGACAATATTTCTACCACTGAAACTTCATAAACAGTGTACATGTGCTTAATGACTCTTTGAATGGGAAACGCTGAACTCAGGTCAGCTGAGGTTTTAATATTAACATTTTAATGTAACTTTTAAACAACTTAACTGGATTATAGCCTACCTGTAGGTGGGAAATATCCTAGAAAGAACTGAGGATACAGCATGTGTGTGTTATAATTATGTATGCGAGTGGATGTGATATATGGGGTATGCATATTATATATAATATAGCATATGGGTCTGCCTGTGTGTGCTGTTTTTTTGTGTGTTTTTGTGCAACGGGAGACACATTTCTGCTTTGGGATATTTCTTGCACACATGTCTGTGTGTGTGTGTGTGTTTGTGTGTGTGTGTGTTTGTGTGTTTGGCCAGAAGGGCCCTGTCACCCTGAGTGGATTGGGAGGTGAAGTGACACATTTGGATCAGCGGGGAGAACGGCCACTGCAACTGTGCCACGGTTAAATAATGCAGCCGATCTAATTCACACACCTGAATTATGGAGACAGAGACAGCCTGTTTCTAGGGCGGCGTTTTTCAGTGTGCGTCTGAGGACTTCAGGCCAGACACCCAGCAGAGACAGCAGCCCTTCAGACAGTCTGGAGGTCAGTCAGGGAGAGAGACGACGAGCTGACGGAGAGACCTTTAACAACGCGCTGTTTACTCCGGAGGTAAATGGATGGAAGCATCACATCAATATACCTACAGCATGGTAACTAAAGATATTGGTATATATAACAAACCTTTGCTAATAATGTTGCTTTTCTGCAAGTTAAAGGGTTAAGGGAAATGTTGTATTTGGATAAATTCCAACAGTTATATTACCAGTAATTTGAGTGTTTCAAAATGCTCTGAAAATAGTGTGTGTGCGCAGACAACAATTATAACTAAGGAGCATGTTGAGATAAAAGTAATATTTAGGAATGAAGCGACACCAGGTGTGCGTGTTTATCTGTTTGCTGTGTAATTAGACGGCATCCTCCTTCACAATAATAATGGCTGTTATTCAAACTGCAGGAGGCTGGATAGGGAACTCACATCCACAGGGACATGCGGCACCTCCAGCCTCGCACGCTTACGGCTGCCCTTTCCTCCTTTCACACATTCACAAACTGACAGTCACAGATAAGAACTCTTAAAGGTCTTGTGCGAGTGTTTTGCTGTGTGTGTGTGTGTGTGTGTGTGTGTGAGAGACTGACTTATTTCAGCTGACACCTGATTGAAGAAGTGTGTCCTTCCTCAGTTGCAGTTGTGGCTTTTGAGTTCATAGTCAGTGTCACATTGGTTTACTTTCGATTTTAGTAACAGTATCGAAGGCACGGTCAGATTTATTGTTATTTATCAGTCACTGCCTTTGAAAAAGAGGGAAATAACATAACTGGGAACAGAGAGGTTTTGGCAATTTGACTTCATTAACGTGTATCAGCCACGTGAAATGCAGCCCTTGGTGACAGGGGACAGGACAGGATCCTGACTTTGGATCCATTATTGGTTCAGAAACAGGAAGACAGTGCTAGAAAATGCTGTTAGTAAATGATTTGAAATGTATGTGTGCTTGTAGCTTATAGCTATGTGCCACTCAGCAGCATTCATGGCATCACAGCTTACCATAACCAAACCTAATAAGATTATATGAAATACATTAATTTGACAAGATCAGATTGTTTTTAGGTCAAAATGTTTGTATTGAAAATAAAAATCATTTAGCAGAATCACAAAGGCATATATGCATGGATTTCTGCATGCTTTTATTTTGATTTTTACGTATGTGTGCTAAATAACAAGCGCTTGAGTGCTCCTACAGTTTGTTGTCTGTGTGCTCTGCATCTGGATGGGCGTGGACAGTATCTGTCAGATATTGAGGCCAGACGGAGAAAGAGAGAAAGGGGAATACTCTGGAGATCAAATAAAGGATGAAAGAGACAGCAGCATAAAGGTAGAGACACAGAAGACAGAGGAGGAGGAAACACACAGTAGGTCAGGCTGTCAGAGAGCGAGCGAGCGAGAGAGAGAGAGAGAGTGGCGAGAGGTCCCTGGTGCGTGGATGAACCTGTTTCCCCAGCAGGAGGAGGGGAAGGGTTTGTCGACGGGATTTGTTGCAACGTGTGTCAGTTCTGTTTTAGGCGGCATGAAAGATTCATGGAGATGAAAAGGCTGGCTCTTTTCTGGTTGTCTGGGTAGGACAGTCTGATGGAAACGTTGGTGGTGCAGGAAAAAGCTGGGAGGAGCTGAAGAGGTCCACATCAGCAGACTGACAGATATACAGCACGTTCAGGAAGGTATGATAAAAGAGGCTTGAAAAGCCTTGAAGTGCATGACCTGCGTCTGGTTACTTTTACAAGTTGTTCTTTGATGTATCCTGTTACATCTTGCTGCTGCAGTGGTTTAGTTTCCCCACGGAGGTTGTTAAACCTTAATTTACACTAACAATGTCTAGTCTCATCCGCTATTTTGACTTGACGGTGGAAGAAGTCAAATCTTTTCAAGGGTGCCCTGTGGAGTTTTTGACCGCTCGTGGCGCTACAGAGCATTATTCTCCCCAGAGGTTCTGTTTGTATTTCGTGGTCTGCTAGCACGCATAAGGACTCTCATGTACTCACGTGCACATGGTTGACGCATTCCTCATTCCTGTCGACTACTTCTCACTATTCCACTGACCTACAGTTGGTGACGCCAACACATCATGAAGTGTAGCTAAAGGCCGCGAAGAAGAAAAATGCTAATTAGCAAACATGGCTATCAACAATGCAGGTTCCAAAATAAAATATAGATTTTTACATGACTTTGAACATTGGGAACAACTGACTAATATGTTTAATTTGAGTTAACAGATCTAGTTTTTCCCTAGTAAAAAGCAAACGTTGGAGAAAAGTCAGAAAAAGTAAAAATACTTAGTACAGTTCTCCTTCTCTTTTTTCACTTTAATTGTCTCTTGACCGTCTCCTCATTCTGGAATGTGGACTTCTGAGTAGGGAGGGTGTGAGAATTTAAATCAGGTATACTTTGTTATATTCAGAGTAAAACCAAATACTTACATTTTCTTAGGGTCACGGTAAATTCACTCAGTTTTCCAGAGATTTTAGATGTGGATCTGCTGCATCTCAGTTCTGTCAGCACTCTGAATAAACACCCGACTTTCTAGAGAACAATTGTTTTGACTGCTTTTGGCTCCGGTCGCAACTAGGAATCAACCTGTTGCCTGTCCCTGCATCAACAATTAAATGATTGCAGAAAAATGTTTGTGAGTGACTAGAGACTGTTTACAGAGCTGTAATGGAGAGAACAGGCCCAGCTGTTCCTCGAGGTGGACAGCAGAGGAGGATTTGCGCCAGTGTTTTACAGTAGTAAGCAGAGTGCTGCAGTATCAGCATACCAGAAGTTCCTCTGTCAGTCTGTCATCGCATTCCCGACAGAGGACCACCTGCTGAGAGGGGAACCATGCTGAAGGAATGCGACTGACTCCTCCATCTACGGTTTGATGCGTTCGTCTTTCACTGGAGCAGCTCATGTTGTTGTTGCTGTTATGATCAACATCAGTTCATCATGACAACGAGTGCAGAGACGGGACAGTAAACGGGAGGGTTACAGTCGGTCCATCTGAACTCAAGACCAGGAGTTTTCAGAGTCTGAGACTGTGGACCTCCCATCAGACAGCTTGGAAAAGCTCAGTTTACTTGCTTTTTTTCCTGCATGTCTACGGCATCATGATTATATTAGCGTATATTAGCGGTCTGCAATAGGCGGCCCGTGGGCCAGAATCAGCCCACCAGCAAGAATATCAGATGATTGTTTTGATATCAGAAAAATAAAGAATAAATAGATAGCGGCTGGTGCTGAAATAGATCTCAGTCATGACAGCTACAGTTACTTGCACGATCACTTCCTCTTAAGTGATTGTGTCTCAAAAATAAAAGCGCGAGAATGTTTTTTTGCAGCAGTGCTTTATGACGAGTTGATTGAGAGCTTTTAGTTTAAAGAGTTCTGAAGGACATTTAAGAGTCTCTAGCTTGCTTGACACACCTTTTGAAAAGCTGTTAGTAAACATGTGATTGGATTCCCTGAACCTCCTCAGGGAAATGAAAGTAAGTGTCCACAGGTTTATGAATGCGGATCAAACGCCGAGATGCACACACACTGCGGCACATGCTCACAATAAAAGCATGTGCTGCAGTGTGTGTGCAAAAGTGTCCTTATAATCAATTTGTTTTTCAAACGAAAAATGATTTGACTTTGTTCTGGCATGCCATGTAACGGCTTAAAAAAAATTTGCCCCTATGCCAAACTTATTTGCCGTCTCCCTGCCATAAACATTAAACAACTGAGCCAAGATAGCCAAATATTTCTGTTTGATAGACTACGCTCAATACATAAAAAAAGAGATGTCTTAAGGCATGTGTTTCTGGCTCTGGGTAAGTGGAAAGAACAGTAAAATTCTTCAAAACCACTAATTCTCTGAGCTGTTCAACCAAATCCTGACAATCTGGATCAAATTTGCGTTTATAATATTTTAGACGATAGTTTGCTTCTAACTTTTGGGGAAGCCCTTTCTGTTTCGACATGACGGTGCCCCTGGGCACAAAGAATAAATAATAGTAATGATGGAGTACATTTGTATATAAACTCATCTCAACCACCACCAATGTGTAGCACCCACCCGGGTGAAGCCCTGCAGCTATTTTGCTGCAAAACACTCACCACACATCAGCTTGAGGTGGAGAGGGAGGGAAACTTAGAGCCATTTAGACTGGGGGGAATAGGGAGAAATGGTTTTCCCAGTTTACAGTTAATAACTGGACTGTACAGAGGCCTGACATGAACGTCATCCAACACCTTTAGGATGAACTGGAAAGCAGACTGTGAGCCAACAGTGTTGGACCTCACTAATGCTCTTGTGGCTAAAGGGGAGCAAATCCCTGCAGCCAGGTTCAACATCTGGTGCAAAGCCTGAAAGAAGAAGAGTGGAGGCTGTGCAATGGATTAATGCTCATGGTTTTAAAATAAGATGTTCACTTATCACAAGTGGCTGCAATAAATGTGTCCACATACTTTTGGCTGTGAAGGTCGTCTGGTGTGACGGAGCGCTAGCAGCCAGGAGAGAGGAGATACAGATCCCTGTTGAAAGAGGCGTCCTCCTGGCATTATAACACCTCCACCTCTGGCCTGCTCCTCCACAGCAAGCTGTGGCTTCTTATCTGGCCAAGAATAACCAGCTGCCATTGTAAAACAGATAAGCTAGGCTAACTTTCAGGATCAGCGCCACGCCTACCCCACAAGCTAGTGTAGCCAGTTTAAGATGTGGGCAGTGTGTTTCTGGGAGGAATACTGCTCTTTTTTGAGGAAATAACAGCTAGGCTTAGTTTATACTTAAACTTGGAGAGTCTACACTTTAAGATTTATATGATTATAGTAAACTATATAAAGAAAACTAACTAACTAACTAAACAAAGAATAAAATGTTTAACCAAACATGATCACATTTATAGGGTCTCCCAAACATTCATAAGCTATGGTTAAACCACTGGAATGAAATTACCTTAAAAAGCCTTTCTAAATTAGCAAAGTTTTTTAAATATTAGACTACATGCTAGCATGCTATTGCTACACTTGCTAATGGATGCTAAATTGGATAAGTATGTTTTGAAAGCGTAGGGCTGGGCTAAAAATGTTATCACAATAAAAACATAAATCATTCGATATCGATAATTATCACAATAAATGTCAAATAATTATTTCTTTCAATTTCAAAGGCTATTTTTTGCCCCTCATCGAAAACTGAAGGGCCAGATGGTTAACTGTGTGGGTAAACTATATTTTATGGTCAGAACGTGACAAACAACAGTGGATCACTTCACATATCTGAGATAGAACTTTCAAAACAATTGTGATAAAATCTCTTTTCAAGAAATACGCTAAGTGCAAATATGTATAGACGATATATTGAACACTTATATTGATATTAAGGTTATATTATTGAGTTATATTATTGAGGAAAATTATCTTGCGATAATTATCATTATTGTTTTACTGCCCAGCCCTAGTGTCACGCAACAGAATTGTCCACATGCCTGTGCCTTATGACTTTTTTTCATCTTTTGTATTGATGACTGATGATGACTAGGACAGTTGGATGTCCATCCTAATGCTCCAGGAGTCAGTCACCTGACGTTGTCAGTGCAGAAAATGAACATGATTAACTTTTTGTCACGTCACAGTACACCCTAACATGCAATTCTGCCGTGCTTGGTAATACATAGGAGTTTTGAAAGTCAAGTCCTTGCTTTATTGGTGAGTACATCAACTTAATGCTCCATCTTTATAACAGTGGTAATGACAGGAATTAAGTATAACCAAAGCAAAGGAAAAATAAAATCACATCAGATACCAAACAGTCATTCATGCTAACAAGGCTGTCGTCCGTGCATGGAGGTATAGCCTTCAGGTGGTTTCTCAGTGCGGATGCTGGCAGGCGACCTTGCCTGGGGCCGTTGTAAATTGATTTTCTGCTCCGCTTCATTCCCTTCTGATGGTAGATGGTTTTAGATGGACAGATTTAGCTGCTAACGGCAGCTAGCAAGGCTAATCTCCCCCTTCAGCCATAGCCAGTCATCATAATGCAGCAGGTACAGCTGCTTTTTGCTGTTTCATGCTGCTGCAGCAGAAGGGGAGCTAAAGGTGAGGGTATCAGGGGTTTAGTTTTACAGTAAACCAACTTCAACCTTCTTTGATTTGCAGGATAGTTAACCCACCCAGTAAGGCTAAAACATCACATTTACAGTCTCATCGATACCTCTAATGGGCCCTGAGAGATTTATGGTGCTCAATATAGACTTTATGGTGACCAAACATGGTTTACAGTTTTGTCCAATGTCAGTAGTGCTTAATGAACTGACCTTCCAAAACGAATTATCAGATTCATTTCACTGTTTTAATTTATGAGAGCAGGGAATAGAAAACCTGATTTAACTCACTGCTCCTCTGAAAATAGAATTACTTTTCATTTACATTGGTGGTGAATTTCCTTCTTGCTTAACACCGCCTGGCAGTTAGCGGCACCTTCCTTATTGTTTATCACCACATCAATAAAAATGACGTTACACAGTGATTTTCAAATCAGAAACAGGATAATAGACGTAAGCTGCAGTGAAAAGTTAATTCAGGGGGGGAAAAAATAGTGTTGAAATCCTTCCGCTGACTTTAGACTCAGACGGAGCTGCTTCCAATTACAGACGAATGTGAGCGATTTTTTTTTACAAGACTCATTACGGCATTTGGTGCTACTGAGCTGCCAAGGTGTTGTCCTCGCCGCATGAACTCGAAATCGTTTAACGGTTAAATGAGAGAGTGTTATTAGAGTTGATCCTGAGGAGCAGAGCGGTAACTGGGTTGTTAAGCTATAAGGGCAGACGAGGACAGTGGGTAGAGCCTGAGAGTGTTTTTTTTATTCCTGCTGAGTTTCAGACACCAGGGAATCACTGTCTGACTCTCCCTTTTCATTTTCTGCATTTCCGCCTCAAAACACCCACTGATCATTTAAAATCTTCTCTGATTCCGTTCGTCCCTCTCTCCCTCTCTGTTGATGTTTGAAACGTTGCAGCTCTTTGCCCGGGTCGCAGTCTGATTTGTCAAAGTGCTGTATATGACAGGATGCTCAGATAGTGGAGAAGTAAATACTGTCAACACTGGTGTCTGGTTTATTCTGGATAATATCGCTATGCTTGTTGGTATGTAAATGAGTCGGCACAAAACATACAGCGAAACATAGATTACAGAATGCAGATTACTTTTTGTACCTTACATATGAGTGATTGTAGCAAAGTAATCAGTCCAAGTGAAAATGAGAGTTCAGTTATTTGATGGAAAAGCCGAGAGCACGGATGCTTTCCCTCCTCTAAATTGACATGTTGCTGAGAAAGAACTGGGTAATCAAGGCGTAAGACAATATTTACGCTGGGCGTCCTGGTGGCCTTGTGAGTGAAGACTGAGGCGGTGTAATCACTATGTCCCCAGTTCGAGTCCTGTCACTGGCCACTTTCCCCTTGTTTATTCAGTCTTCTTTGCGTCCTTGTGATTGCAGCCGGAGAGGAGTGCTGTGCTTTCCCTGCTGTTTGAGGTATTTATAACAAACAGAGTGAGATAAATGGAGTGACGTGGTCTCCTCTTTACCTTTCATAGTCATAACCCTTCAACTGTTAGTGTGTGAGCTATCATCTTTGAAGGTGTCTTTCAAGTGGAACTGCCGCATCTGTTCCCGTGTTTAAGGACTGTAGGGATTTGGTGGAGTGTAATGGATATATGGTAATGTAAGACAGGGATTATGGCAGAACAATGCAGACAGTTTCCTGCTCTTTTGTCCTGGAGTACGTTTACCACAGATCGCTTCACTTCCCACGAGTCCTGCGACAAACTCTGACGGGAGCTGCTGACTGAGCTGAACACCGTTCTGCCTTTCGCTGTGTTTCTCCCGTCGCCCCGGAGGGGTCAAACCCCCTCAGGGTCTAGTTTCAGATATGCTGAGAGGGCAGGGAATGCCTCCGCCTCTGTCATAATGCAGAGCAGCCTGCTTTTTAAGAAATGATAATGCTCTTTGTTGGGCCTCCAGGACAATAAATGGTTGGATTTGAAATGGTTTCAAGGGAGCGGAAAGACACAGGAGCACACTTATGAAATCAGTTACAACATAGAAGCTTAGAGAATTAAACTACAAATCAAAATAACAATTTTTCTTTATTTAAAACAGAATAGCTTGATCGAGCTCCTTCCTCGCTGGCGTCTCACCTGACAGATCATACAGACTTTAAAAGCAGTGCCAACACTGTGGAAAAACATATGATGGCTGCTCACCTGAGGAATACACTAACTTATCTACCACGGCTTAAATAGTGTGTTTACATCCAATTAACTAACGTGGTCACAGTTTTCTGCAGTAATCTGATTTCTTTAAAAGCAAGCAGGCTAGAAATTTGGTTTGTTTAAATGGGGTAAGAGATTACAGGAAATCCAATTGACGCAACTAGATTTTGTGTAAATTGGTTTCTAACAGGGTTTTCACATGTGTAACACGAATATGACAAAAACAAAATCTCACTGTGGCAGCAGTGCAGAGGGATAAAAGGAAAGTTCATGCCTTAGCCGCACAGTGTGTTCTTGTAGCCAAAGTAATAGAATCCAAAGTCAAAGAGAAATTGCGTCTGTTTTGTGCAGCCCAGAGAGTTGATTTGTAAAATTCTACAGACACTCAGAACATTTGTGATCTTTCCTTTCATAGAGGCTGTCCTGCCTCTGCTCAGTCCAGACGCTCCCAAGTTCATTTTCCCTTCCTGGTCATGTTCACGTTTACATGTAATATAAGCTACAGTTGACATTGCCCAGCTCCCTCTGTGGCTGTGGATCTGTTGGTCTGCAGATGAATTGGTGAGATAGCTGTTTTTTTCCCTTCTTTTTTGTATTGTTGTTCGCCTGGGATCTCCCTGGCTCAGCTCTTTTAGCCTCTTGGCCCTGCTAAATGGGAGAAGGGAGACTGTGTGTATGTGTGCTGGGTGAAGCATGAGTGATCACTCATCCATGTGTTTGTATACGACCCTGTATACGTCAGATACTGTATTACCCATTTGCATGGTTAGCAGATTCATAATGTGTTTTGTTGTAATTGGAAAGGAGTGGCCAGGCTCAAATTTCTATCTTGCTTTAACGGCATTTAACTATAAAGACATTAGCTGTAGCGTCAGCTAGCTAGAGAGTGTGCATCATGTGCGTGTAGTTGCTTTTCCTCTTTAGTCTGTACATTTAGAAAGTGGAGTCGTACAGATTCAGATGAGTGTAAGTTTGTCACTCAGTATGAAACATCTGTCCACATCACACCCTTGACATTGTTTGGGGTTGTGCTGACTCGTGAAATTCACTATGCAATTAGTCTCAACACACCTAAACAATAGGAGTTATTACAGGAGTAAGTAAAACCAGAATTTGTAGCAGAACTTGTGATAGCAGTAATAGAAGTAGAAGCTAGAACGGTGCAAAGTGACAGAAATGAATGTCACAATCTAGTAAATGTATGTGTTATATATGTTAGATATTGATATTAATGTTAAAAGCAAGTGTGTTCCAATGTTCAGCATTCCAGCAAGTCATTTTGTTAGGTCTCAATGAACCGCTCGGGAAAATGAGATGAAAAGCTCGTCTGGATGGACTAAAGACTTCCCGTTTACAGACTTGTTCTGTAGCGTCTGCTACCCTGCTACCTTGGTTTTAAAGCTGCAGGGCAGAACTTTTATCTACGCAGGCTGTGAGCGTTCTTACACAAACGCTGTCGAGGCCTGCTCATGATACAGAGGAGCTCGGCCCAGGCTTGTGTTCAGAAATAGTTACATAAATACAGAGAAATGTCCACTTTTAAGACAATAATCCATCATTAAAGTAAATGTAATAGCTATACAGCCCACTCCAAATATTTTACAAATACCGACCTGTCCAAGAGGAGTAATGTGACGTCTGTCGGCCCTCAGTCTTTCTCTTCTCTCGTCGAGGAAAAGCTCCACCAATCCTTGTTTGTCCTCGCCGTTGAGCGCTCTGGTTTTCTTTTTTGACTGTTTTAGTATGGAGCATCAGAACCCCTTCTTGGTTTTGGTTTTTCTACCACAGGCTCTGTCACACTCCTAGTCGCTGTAGCTACTTGCCGTTACCGTTGCTCCAGAGCCATGTAGAGAGAGAGTTGGCTCTTCAAGTGGCTTCATTGGCATGACTGACAAACCCGACATTTCAACATTCTCTTTAATTTTTTTTTTTTTTTTTTACAGCGATAGTGGATCATGGCGCTCTCTGCATGGCTCTGGTTTGCTCTTACTTCACCTCTGGCAAAACAATAATTGCTGGTTGACATAAAACACATCATTACCGCGGTGATAGGCATAATCAGCCTTTTATGAACTTGAAACGGATGTTCATTAAAAAAAAGAAAAAAAGAAGCTCAACTAAAACACGGTTTATTGGCTCTTCCAGTCAAAGGACGTTAAATGTAAAGAGTGATTACGAGCAGGAATGTTTTCCTGTCCTGTTAACTGTCATTTAAAATGAAATGTCTTTTAAAGAAGTGCAGTGAAGGAACTGAGTTTACAGCAGCAGGGTTGAGGTGAATAAATCAGCCTGTTAAAGGTTAAAAAAAAAACCCGCTTTGTCTTTGTTTGGATGTCATAAAAATGGGTTCGTGTCGCTCAGACTGTACATGTCTGTTGATGTTCTTGAGTTTCAGTTAAAGTCAACCACAGTTAATGTTTAATATGAAGACGTCTCTTGAAGAAATGTGGGCCATCACACTGGACTGCACTTTCACACTGAATATTTCATACATCTCCACTCAAGCGTGATTTTTTTTTCTTATAGAAATTCTGCTTCAAGTGAGCATTTTTATATTTAAATGTACAGCAGAACATTCAAACATATAAATGTTGAAACCCTGAAAAAATATCTAACTTTCAATTTAAGACCAAAGACATTAATCAGGCAGCGGACGAACAAAAGGAAACGTGAAACCAGAGCAGCAGAATGATGATAACAGAGCAAAATAAATACAGAAAGAAAGGGACCATTGTGATAAATCAGCCAACAATAATAACCTACACTGTCACAGTCCGCTTAGGAGCCCTCTTAAAGTGTGTGCCTGTGTGTGTTTGTGTGTTTGTGAAAATGTTCGGCCAAATCTAAACTAGGCGGTGGTTGATCTTAATTTGATGCTCGGCGGCCTGTTGTTGCTGTCTGAACCGCAGGATGTCAAAATAAAGTTTTTATGGGGCTTCAGAGTAACATGAGAGGCTGCTCTGCCGCTCAGTAATGTCAAGTGGCTTCAAATTGTCTTTCCCCCTGTGGGATTATGGGAATTGTAGGCTATTGTTAAAGTTGTTCGGCCAGCATTTACCTTCCCAGTTAAGTGACGTGGAGGAGGGCTGAGGTCAGTGTGTGTGTGTGTGTGTGTCTTGGTTTCCTTTCCTCTATGTTTGTGCTGTACAGTCAGTGTGTTCTCTGTGTTAACATGTCATCACCTTTATGTAGAAGTTTGTGTGTGTGTGTGTGTGGTTTGTATCTCAGCAGGATGTCTGTGTCCTGACTGGGTCAGCTTCTCAGTTCCCCTCTGCCTTTTCCCAACATCCTGTTTTCACACATATGTAACACACACACACACACACAC
>JAPMOB010009246.1:0-10166 GCA_029875015.1 Lepomis gibbosus | reverse complement strand
CACACACACACACACACACACACACACACACACACACACACACACACACACACACACACACACACACACACAGAAACACTTGATGACAGGTATTTCCACTTCAGGAGAGCCACAATGCTGAGCTGTGAGCCCGGTGTCAGTCACTTCCTGTCTGAAGGGGTCAGAGGTTAAACACTCTTTAGTCTCTTTAATCCCTACCGCAGAAATGAAGAGACAGTGAGACAGAGCAGAGAAATCGCCCTCTGTAAATGAACCGTTTTCTTCTTCTTGAAATTCAACTTATTTCAATGAGAAACTTTTTTTTGACTCAAAATGACCAGTGCATACCTCTGACAACAACAACTGAGTCAGTTTTTTAAAAAGTTTAATAAAAAAAACAACTTTTGCTGGTTTCAGATTCTCAAGTGAAGATTTTCTGCTTTTTAGTCTGTTTTCATCACTGTAAATTGACTATCTTTGTTGGACTGTTGGTTGGAAAAAAACAATAGATTACTCAATAATGAAAATAATTGTTGGCTTAAGTATTTTCCTGCATACATGAATAACAAATCCAAGGCTAACCTACAAGCAGTGGTGTGTTGTAAAGTCTGCAGCCAGTACAGTGACAATAAAAATATTAACACTTTTACAATATTTGTTACAATATAATAGCATGCATGCATGTCACTACTACTACAATTACTTTCTCATCTGAAGGAGCTATGGCTGACAAAGGTCAGTTACAGCAAAGCTGTATCTCTAATAAACTAGTTGCTGACTGTGCAAGAATTTAACTTTTTCTTTTCAGTGATTTTGTTTTTCCCTGGCCACCAGGTGTGCAGTGAACAATGCTTAGTTTGACTATTTGGAGGAGCCAATTTTTAGAATAACCTTATCCTATGACTAAATCCAATTCAAAAACAATACCACAAACTCAAGCAGCATCTCCTATACATAACCTCCAAAATAACAATAAATTGATGATTACCTCCATTAGGGAGTGTTTATTACAGGGCTGTAAATTAAATGGGACATTTGGCATCTCTAAAATACACAAATCTGTGCACGATCAAAAGTTCAGCTAGTTTTAGCTTTATTGATGGACTGGGTTGTCTGATAGTTTTGTGCACAGCTTTCCATCCCCATCACCTGTCAACACATTAAGTATGCATCAACACTACACGGTGCATTGTCCATTTGTTGATGTATCACAAAAGCTCTTGTGAAAGACACTGACCTGTTTCTTTGCTGATATGACCAGAGTCTGCGGTAGTTTTCAGTGTGGATTCAGGGTTAAGGCCTTGAATGAATAAGCTGACATGCACAAAGAATAAAGGCCCAGGTGTGTGAACGCTGCTTCCATAGCCTCAGCAGTCAGTCAGCAAGGCCTCCTTGTTAATCCTGCACCATCACTCAACTGGATCTCAGCCCTAATCTTGCCAGGGCCAAAGCTCAGCAGAGGGGCGCTCCTGACTTTAAACTGAGAGTCTGACAGCTAATCTCAGCCACAACACCCCTGGGTAACCCTACACCCTCCCTGGGGAGCAGCCACAAAACCCCTGGGCCACAGCGATGAGAGAAAGACCTCCCAAATATCAGAGACACTTCACACCTAGAGAGAGATGGAGGGATAATATGATGGCTATTTTTTTTGGTTGGATGCTAACAACTTGGGTAGGCACACTTGTCCATGTGCAACATAATAATTTAAAAGACTGATTTTTTCCAGTGCTATCAGAGCAGCTGGCCAAAACATGGCCTCACTACTAAGGAAAGTTTTTCTAAGTTGTTTGCTGAATACTGATATGAACACCCACTCACCAACTGGCAGGATGCAGCCTACATTACTCGTAAAGAGGTGGAGTGGCTTGTTTCCAGCTGTTTAAAAGCATACAATAAGCAGCCTGAGGCTGTCAACTGTACCCCTTACAGCTGATAAGTGTACAGTCACAAACACAATGACCGGCAATCAGATACATGCAGAAAAAACATATGACATTCATGTTAAGGTCAGGTAAATGAAACAGGAAATATGTGCTGAGTCATGAATTAAATAGAACTATATTAATTACATATTATTATAGTAGACCAACAAAATTCTGCAGAAGTGACTGCAGTTGGCTGATATGGTCTGCTTTACTTTCTGATAGACTGCACAACAAACAAGAAATGAGAATAATCTGAAAAAAATGTTGAATAAAATAATGGTTGGCAATAATAATGTATCAATATTTAGTTAATTGGAAGAAAACATGGAAAATTACCAGCAATGTCCTTTTCCCATTGCATGGTAGAAGATCCGCTCACTTCAACTCTACTTGGCTTTTTTGGTTTTACTTTGGGGAAATGTTGTACCTGTACAGACTAACTGGTACTTTTTTTCAAATAACTTTTAATATTCTACAAGCGTATTCGTTCGGCAGTTGAGCTCAAATATCAACAAGCCTTCTGTAAAATAATTTACTCTCCCTTTGAGAGGAAACAGGCCTTTACAACGACAACTGCTGACAACCCCGCGTGACAACCCGTATGTGTGTGTGTACATATATATATGTATAATCTCAATCCACTTATTAGCTTTTTCAAAGCTAGAGAATGGATAATGTCCAGGCTAATGTGGGTATGGATTTAATTAGAGCCATTAACGCCTATATGACTATATTGACTAAATACAGTGTCTTTGTAGCAAATTTGAAAAACATTAACACATGATATTAATGCTTAAAATGGTCATCAACAAAGAGCAGTAAAACCAAATTCAGGCCAGTACCTGATTTAAATATCACATACTGAAATAAACATCACATACTATGTGGAGGGAGAAACCTGACTTACCACTTCAGTCGGACGGAAGTATTTTGGGTCCACCTTCACACGTATAACCCCGGTTTCCTGGCAACGGCCAACTTCCTTCTCATCCCTTCCATCCCACCTGGGAAGACACAAATCTTAGCAGGAAGGAACATCTTCCCACAGCTGCTGGAAGGTCCAGCTGTCAGTTACTCTGTCTCCCTGATTATTTCTTGTGCAGTTTGTTTCTTTAACGCCTCATGCAGACAAAACATGTCACCTGTCTTTTTCCTCAAAAAATCAACACAGCAAGGCATTGAGAACCGTCACACACCTTCACCAACATGTCAGCATCATCTAGGACTCATGAGGGAGGTGAATGAAAGGTGAGACAGAGGAGGGGACTGAGATGTGGCATTAAATCGTAGGCTCTTTCAGACACTGAACCTGTAACAATGCTGGCTTCATCTGTCTATAAATGTTCTGTGATGGGTCTATTCAAACATGATAGAACCACAACAGAGGAAAAGAGCTGCAATGTTCGTGTGATGTGCATCTGGTATACGAGGGGGGAGCAGTGGCTAAACTGGAAAGCAGCATGGAGTTACTTGGAGTAATAATAACATGAAGGAGGAAGAGTGTTCTCAATCTTCTCAAAGGATACATCAGTGATGATTTTTTTTAACATGTTAGCCGTTACCCATGTTTTGTTGGGTAAGTACAAGTTAAGACATTTCTCTATTAATAATATAATTATTTTATTTTTATAACCCCTGTAACCATGATCTTTGAGACTTTTATAGAAAAGTGACTTATGAACTTATTCCAGCAGGATACAGATGTATAACTGCCAAAACATTTATTGAATTTATTTGAAATAGGATTGTGTATGTGCATGTGTGTTTGCACTCACACAATGGTCTTCCCCACATGTTTGAAGGCCTTCTCCACAAAGTCCCTCACACTGTGCACCTCCCCAGTCGCTATGACAAAATCCTCGGGCTCCTCCTGTTGCAGCATCAACCACATAGCCTGAAAGAGACAGAGAGACAGAGAGGTTAAACCACTGAGAGATCATAAAGACAGTTCAGCGTTCCACACTGGACCCTGCCCAACTTGGTCCTGACAGACAGGAAGTGAACCTGCGACCTCTGAGCGGGGCAGTCGCCCATACCTCTGTCCTGACGTCACCGCAGTGGCTCATGGGACAAATAGCGTGGGAAAGGAGGACAGAGCACTCCCACAGGCCCACTCTACTGCCACACACAAAAACGCACACGTGGCCATACACACTACTGACATGGTCCAGCATCTTAAAACGAGATCATACGACGAGGTAACAGCAAAGTTAAGGCGATGATAAACTTCCAAAAATAAAAGTACAGCATTCAGTTCAGACTTGTGTTTCACTATTTCCAACTACACTACACAGGGAGTATTATTATTAGCCTATATACCACAGTGAAAGCTGATAGCGCTGGGTGCCTTAATGGACCCAGCACTATATTAAACAGCCAGCGAGGGCGTCTGTGCGTGGTTCCATAATATTTATGGTGAACCAGAGCCAGCATGTCGGAGCTACTGACCTCTGGCATGTCAAGCCTGATTAGAAGAGACTCGCCGGGGACACAAAGACAGACAGACGGACGGACAAACGCTCGCATCTGCACATACGCTGACGAATGAAATCAGGACACAAGCATCGACATGACATGTGCTATATACAGCAAGGGTAGTATGATTTCGATTTTATTCTGATTCTGCGTATTGATTTCAGTTCTTATGTATTTGAAAATATTGATATTTTTGAGCACTTTTTAAAATCAATGGCTCAATGGTAAAAGAAGAAATAGCTTAGGTGTATTGATAAGATGAAGAGATAAATGCAACAGGTGCTTACAAAACTTTGGATGAACATCAAAACTCCAACGCCTCATGAAGTTAAGTGGCACCTTTTCCCTTTTCCGTTGTATTGAAAACTACTTGTGCGATGAAGTTTTTGCCACACTGTTAACAACTAGTTCTGTCCTGGCCTATTGTTAATGTGTCTAGCCCCACACAGTTGCTCTCTGTTCTCCACAGCAGAAACATAAGAGTTTCCACTCCGTCTCTTCTGAGGTGACTTAAACACTTTGCCTGTCTCGCTCTCTGAGGAGCACATCAGCGCAGTTTGTGTGCTCTACTTGGATTTGTATTCAATGGTGTGTGTGGTATTTCTTCGTCTGTGTGTATGTGTTCCATCCAGCCACATCGGGATGTTTTATGTGATACAGTTGGATTGAGCAGAAACTGGCTGTCTCCCCCTGCAGATTTAGCAGATTCTGTGTTCCCTCTGCAATACAACTCATACGTCTATCTTATGCAGACACACAAAGAAAAACTTCCCTAACTTCTCAGTAGCAGCCCCTAGAAGGTACTACATCCCACAAAACATGACGCCTTAATCATTTTTCTCTAAAGGTAATGCATTGCTTGTGCTTCATAGCAATCTGCCTCTTAAATTTAGAATTTTCATTTGCATAATTAGACATTTTTGCCTTAGTAGTGCTTGAGGAAATGTCAGGGTGTCACCAAAATTTTAGTATAAATGCTTTATCCACTTCTGTAAATCTGACCATTTGTTTTTTTCATGAACTAAGGTGTTGGTAAAGGGGAAACGTTTGACTTGACAGTGGGATCAGAGAGATGGAGAAGAAAATCCACATAACTTATCTTATGGGGGACCATGAATGTTTATTTACATTTGACGTGTTGGTGATGTTAAAAGAAAGCTTACAAGTGGCCAAAATGGGAAAAGATCATCCTCTGGGGAATAGGAATGCCTTCATTATACTTAATGGCAATCTTCTCGTAATACTTTCAGATTCCTTGTGTATAAGCAAAACATTCAGACCTGTGCAAAGTGTCAAACAGAGAGACTGACAAATTAAGCAACTGGTGTTTTGTACTGCTGCAAAAAAGATATATCAGAACACCATCTCACCTTAAAAAAGTATGTGCCAATTGTGGTATTGTATAAGCACATGCCTGCTCTGAAACAAACTCTCTCACACACACACACACACACACACACACACACACAAACACACACACAAACACACACACAAACACACACACACGCTCCAGGAGTGATGGAATGCTCCTCCTCTGGGAGGCAAGGCCGTCCTATCTCAGGATCGTTCAGGGTCACCTGACTGCTCAACGCTGATGACTCCCCTGAGCCTGACCTCTCACCCTGCGGCCCCTGATGAACACACCAGATTCTCACACTGCTACATAAACCAATAATAGAACCTCAGTGTATAACTGATAGCAGAACTAATTGAAGCTTGTTCATTTTAGAGAATTAAATTATCTTAAAATAACAAATGTGTATTTCTGTCAGTGTATTGCTTAAAGGAAGCCTGTGTAGTTTTCTTGTAGATTATCAAAAGTTATGTCTACATTTAGTGTGTATTCTTTTGGTTTAACAAACCTGTTGAGTGCATTTCTTTCCTCATAAAACATCTGCAAAGCTGGTTTGAAAGTATTTTAAAACCAGCATTGTTTACATTTCCATGTTGGCTTGCTAGCGGTCTTTTTCTTTCTTGCATTGATGCTTATCTTGCTGTGTTACTGCCAACTGTAGATCAGTGGAATAATCTGAAACCCATTGGTGTGTCACTTCGCAATTTGGATATAAAGTAAAATGACAAACATAAGTTGACTTTTCAGCTTCTAAAATGTAAAGATTTGCTGCTTTACTCTGGAATATATCTTCGCAGATGGAATATCTTGTGATTGGAACTTTTGGTCAGACAAAACAAGCAATTTATATTATTTTTGGACACTTTAGAGATCAAACAATTAATCTAAAATGAAAAACAACATTAGTTGCAGCCTGACATATTACACTATAATATTTCAGAAAACAAACAATACAGACCATAGATCTAGCCTGAGAATTCAATCAGACGTGAACTGACATTCTGCCATCTTTCCCTTCTCAATGTGAACAGGATTAATTATCACTGGGAATGGTGAAATATCAAACACTGTAATACTGTTTTGATCATCTGACTGGCTGATTATTTGAACTTGTAATGCAGCAGACTCTTTCCCTTTTCCTGCAGACCATGCTGATGAATGTGAGGCCTGTAGTAAACTGGACGGTTGTGATGATGGGAGTTGGGAACGCAGCTCGCCTTCTCTTGCAGCCAGAGAAAATGTTTACGACACCAGCTGAGTGATATGGCCTCTGCTGATTTTTAACCAGCAAATGTGATAAATAATACGATGTGTACTCTTCGGCTCATTGTAGTGGGAATTAAGCTCAGCGAGATCATGTGAGACTGTGGTTCATTCCTCTCAGCCTGTTCAGTGATAACAGCTCAGGGGAGAGTACTGGCTTCGCTGCGGGTGTTTCCACATTTAACTCTCATCTTTTTCTCAAACTCTTCTACATCAGCCCACTCTTCTTTCCATTCCTCCTTTTACCTTTTGCCCCTTTTCTCTTCTCTGTTCCCTTCTTCTGCCCCTCCTGCCCTCCCTCAGGACTGCTCTGCTTCATTAGCTATCTGATAAACAACTCAGAGGTTCAGTCCTTCACACTGAGCCCGCACCTTCCTGTTCACATGGCCACAGGATGACCCCCATCACACACTCCACACTCGCAAAGCCAGCTAAGAGACAGATACTGACCCCTGCAACCACCCACAACCCCTTCACCTGAATTACATTCTGACACACATACACGGGGAAACCTGGTGACAAAAGTTCAAATGCCATGTTTACACAAATGTTTTAAGCTTTGTTACTACGACTCTAACAAATTTCTTATTATTGAAGTAGGGGAATATATAGGCAATAAATGTTAGAAGTATGTCATACTTTTTATATTGAAAATCAATGAGCAGGACTTTTTATAATGGAATTGCAAGAATTTCACATCACTGTGATGATGTATATTGATCAGATATTAAATCAGTCAAAAATACATTCTCATCGGCGTTTACTTCTAAGGAATTTCAGAGATCATGCATATCCATCTTTCAATTTTACTTTGCTTTTGTTCCTTTTTTAAATTAGATTTATTTATTGACCAGTAAAACCAATCAAATGGATAAGAACATTAAAATCTCACTACGTATTTCCAACACGGTCCCAAGATGCTAAGACAGCCATAAAACATCTAACAAAAATGAAACAACTGAATCTCAAAAACAAAATGTGTCAAAAACCGACACAAAAAAAGTTTCAATTGGGATTATAAATGTGATAAAATACCAACCAACCCCATCCTTAGCTTAAGGTCAACACTCCAGCCAGTCCAAGAAAACTGCCATAACATGAGTATCAAAAAAGTTACATCAAATAGAAAAAAGCAGCAGTTCTTCACAAATCGGCAAATTTCAGGATGCTCATTTCTGGAGAAAACAGAAATGGTCACTTTAATACAGTAGGAGCTTTCATGGCTTCAGCATTCAGCTGTGGTGGCTGCCACTTCTCTTTTTCTGAAAGTGTATTATATTTAATCCCTTCCATATGCCTCTGTCAGATAGAGCACAGATAGAGCACAACCAAAGCTGCTAGACTGCGGGAAAATCCCTGGTACAAACCGAAGGCAGCCTGCTGACTCAGAATACTCTTGCATAGGTCACACAGTACACTCTTACCACTGTGATACCAATGAGTGCAAAACTGCTGTTTCAGGCTCTAAACTCTTTAATGCTTATGCCTAAAATCTGCTAATGTGAAGGTAACACAATGTAATGCATTATCAATCCCTGTTGATTAATTTGTCCACAAGGCCATTACAGAACAGCACCTCCAAAGAGATCAAATAAATTAATGTTTTCTGGCAAACACAAAAAGAAGTAAACCACATTTGAAACCACAGCTTAAGTGATGACTTTTCTGAACCTCCTTCCTCTGCAGCCAGCTGACCCCTCCATCCTCCCCTTTCCCCCTCTTTGTCTGGCCTCCCTCCCAGTGTCCCAGGCTGTTACAGCCCCTCGGTCCTCCGTCTCTGGCTGCTTGACTACAGCTGACATGTTGAATGGCTCATAGTAAACACTTAATGGAGCTGCTATTATAGCTGCAGAAAGCCATCAGCCCCAATCACTGCCTGCTAATGCCATTAACCTCAGGGTTTCACACACACATACACAGATGCATGTGGACACAGGTACCCACATGTGGGCAAATGCATACGACACTCACACCCACACCCACACTCACTCTTTCTTCCTCACCGACACATGCAAACATATGATGAAGCTGCTTTCACATGAAACCACAAATGTATTTATGCAGTGACTTATAAAAATTCCTACCCAAATAGAAACAGAGTGTTAAGTTAAACATTATTATAAACAACATAAATTTCAAACAGACTAAATATAATGCAAATGGATTGTACGTCTTTAATTTCTAATCATTTAAAAGTACCCAAGTCTGTTTGAATCATTGTAGCTTTGTCGGTGTATTCTCACAGAATTTAACATGGGCCCTGACGGTAGCGATGAGATTTTTGGAGAAGCTACAGGTTCATGTCTTCCTTACTATAGAGCTCGACCAGAGCTGGCTTTTCCAGATCATTACCAGCTTAAGAGGTTCTCAGCTCTGTTCCACAACATGCTTGCACAGCTGCCAGACAAGAATGTTAAAGCCTGAAAAATAAGAAGAAAAGTGCTCTTATTTTGGCGCGGGCCAGAGGGAAGACTTGAATTGGAGCAGACGCAGCTCCAGCCTGCCAGCCCCACCTCATACCACTGATAATGAGATTAATGACCTGCTCTCAAAACTATGATAAAAGACATCCATGTGGATATGCATGCACACAGGCACGAGCACATCCCAGTGAAACGTCACATTTGAGCTCAAACATAGTCTTGCTCATGTACGTCATAAATTGGTGTTATCAGCTGGTCTTTTCGGACCCACATCCATCAAGGCCACCACTTCCCTGATACACTGGCAATCATCTGCAGCCATCATGTACTCAGATTAGGCAAATAGTATTAAAATTACGACTCCAGAATGACCTAGGCCCTACGACAGAGGACAGATAACCGCCTATTACTGTAGACGTTTACATGAGTATATTTGACTTTAAATACATCACATTTTTAATCATATACAGTTTTATTTGCATCACAATAATCACAGAATACCAAACACCACTTCCTCTGCGTTATAATACACAAATCTCAATCTTGACTCCTGTTTTAGTTCTTAAAACTTGGCCAATGGTTGAATGCCAATTTCTGTCTTACAACTGTGGACAAATACTTTGTACTGTATACTCCTTCCAGACAAAACCAGGTTTTTCACACCGGCGCAATGGTTAAGACGCCCACCTTTGGTGTGAGAGACCTGGGTTCAATCCCCACTGTGTCCCTGAGCAAGACACTTAA
>JAPMOB010009154.1:0-10791 GCA_029875015.1 Lepomis gibbosus | reverse complement strand
GGGCTGGACTTTGGGCTTTTTCACTATGCAAACCTGTTACATGCACAAAAAAAGATATATAACTCAATAAAGGAGGGGGGAAAAGCCAAAAATCCATAACACCCCTTTAAGGAAATTATGCATGGGTATCTCATTGAAACACATTTTTATAATTTATACCATGTGCATTTGTAAGCATTTTTTGACTCTGTTGAATAATGTCGTCTTTCCAGCAAGAATTGCCTTAAAATAATTTGACGCCTGGAAAAAAAAATTAAATTGTTACATAATTTCAGTCCAAAATAGTTTTACATAACAGCAATTGCACCCGAATATTATTATTGTGTCCTGTCCAGATGCTCTGCTATTACCAGTATCACCACTGTTTTCCACAATAAGCATTTTTGTGTTGACTATTATTCTGTCTGAAGCTGTTAAATATCAAGTGGATGGAAATCTCATTTTAGCTGAGTTTGTGAACAAACTTCACGAACTCAGCTGTTGATTGTTATTTCAGTGCTCATGTAGCTTACTCACAGAGTGAAGAAAGCTGCTTCAGAGAAACCCTGTGAATACCAGATGCCTTCTAATTTATGATCTGTTCAGCAGTCATATCAGTGGGGTGGCAGGAAATTGAATTAAATGAATTAAAGGAATTTAATTTTTAATCTTGTAAATGTTTTGAGGAAATGTGCACATCTGCTGTGTGTGTGTGTGTGTGTGTGTTTGTGTTCATTCCCATGTGCAATATGCTACTTGCAGAAGGAGGAGGAATATCTCCCATCCATCTGCATCATTTCTTGTAAGAACATGTCATAAGATAGCCTCATCCATTTCTTTTTTCCTCTCTCCTCTCTCCTTGAGCGGCAGAGAGAAACATCTCAATTGAGGGTACAGTAGGTGGTTGGAGATGAGGGGTTGCTGCAGTAGAGGAAATTCAGTAGTTTTAATCCACTCATCCACCCAGGCAGTGACAGCAGGATTACAGCAGAGACTATAAAAGAAGGCAATTATGACAGCATATGGCAATACACTGCCCTAAATTCAATTACCCTCTCTGGCACTTTTCAATTTTCTTTCATTAAGTGGATTAAGAAGAGAGCCATGTTCTTCAAGTTTAGAAACGATTAAAAGTGTATGGGAAGATGAGAGGCAATGGGGGGGGGACTCATTTCTGCTTATGATTAGTCATGGGTGTTTGCTGTAGGAATTCATGTTTCGTGCATCAAATTGATTCTGTTCATCATGAGGTCGAGAAATTATCCATGTTGGGCCTGCGCAGCTGAAAGGTCTGTTAATGATATTTTGATATTTTTTGTTTATGGAGGGGGGGGGGGGTCTTGTTCTCACCCCACCCCAACTTTTTGTGTGTTAAGAGCATAAGACCATATATAAAAAGTTGCAATTGTCTGTCTTTCAGCATAAAAGACGTCTGTGATATAACTTTCTTGGAGCTATCTTGGAAAGTGACTTAACATAGAGATTGGAATCTAGCTGCCAGCATTGCCTTCAACAGGAAACAAAATGTGACAGATGGTCACAAAGTTTCCTGGCAGGAAATGTTTCTCTAAACTCATGCAGCATTGCTAAGGCTACTGCTATGTGCAGCACTGACTGAAAGGATTCTCTTTGTATTTTTTTTGCCCTGCAACCCATAACTCAATCAGTTTCAGACAAAGGAGACTCAAAATGTTTAATGACAGAGTTATCCATGCATCTTGCCACTGTATAACTTTCACACATCTCATTCTGTAAAGAAGTCTGTAACTTCAGGCTAGGAGCAGAGTCAAGTCTATTTAATTTAGTTCATTTTCACACTGCACCAGTTAATCTATTGCTAAAATTTTAACATTTTCATTGTTACAGAAGCCAAATATATTTTTCTATCATCACTGAGGCAGGAATAATCTAGTTTTAATAAGCCTTGAGGAGGCCAAGATAGTTTTTACAGATGTGACAGAAGGACATTGGTGTAGTCTTCCAGTATCACAAAACATCAGTTTGATCTTTCTATATTTACATCTTTGTCAGCAGAATTCATATCTATTTTGTGCTTCCTGTTGGGCATTTATCTTTTATTCTATTGGCTTTAAAAAAAGAAAAAGATTAAAGAGTAGTAGAGGGGATCAACAATGTTTTCCTTTTTTGTTCTCTTGCATTAATTACAGGTCAAACTTACATCTGTGATGCTCTCTCTGCCTTTCATTCCCTCCCACCCTTATTTCTTCTTGGCAGAGGTCATCAGCCTATTATTCTGCATTATCTGTCATCATCAAAGAGGATGAATCCACGTGCAGTATTTGGTTGCGGTGCAGTTCTCTTGCACAGGCAGAGTGATTGATCTGCTCTTCTGTCTCCTAATGAAAGAGACTACCTTTGTTCTTGCCAGGAGCCCAGTGCTTGTCCTGTTAAATCATCCTCTACTCTCTGTCTCTATTTGTTACCATTAGACCCTGCTTTCCTCAAACTAAGGGTCAGAACCCAGTAGGGTCTCAAACCTACCTGTGGTGGGCAAACAAAGCCAAGAAATCAACATGTTTTTTTCAAGTCTTGGGAGATCAGTGTATGTTGTCACACTTTTCACACTGTCTAACGTGTTCACCATCCAGGCACCATCCAGCACAATTGAATACATGTCATACCAAATGAAAGAAGGAAGTATTGGGCACATGTTTTGTTTTCATTACATCTTCATATCTTATCTCATTATGGATTTGTAGACTGTCGAACAGGGAGTGTACACTTGTGGCAAATCGTCACATCGTCATCGTCAGTTGTTGTCACACTGGATTTTCAAAAACAAAGAACACAATTTCTACTCATTTCTAATGGTTGGAGCCAATGTGAGCAGTGGAGTGGGAATGACAGCATAATTATGCATATTTCTTTGGCATAGTTCAGGTTATCAATGGACAGAAGAGGCTTGTGGCTGTCCAAAAGGAGTAAACAGGGCTTCTCATTTAGGCACTTTGTATGTTCATTGAAATGTTTCAGGAAATCAACAAAGTGCATATCTTTCATCCATTAAAAGAGATTTCCCCCTCTGCTTCCAGGTGGCCCCTTGATCAGGAACAGATTGTGGAAATTGACACGGGGAAAACAAGTTTCCCACATAGGCACAAACTTCAACTGGTGTGCCATAGCCAAATGCTAGACAAATCTTGTGACCTCACATGGCAACAGACCAAAATTAATGTCACAAGTTGAACCATTTGTTCTGCAACTTCACCTGCCTGGTTGCCTCTAACATTATGTCAGGTGGTGTGCAGCTATGTTCTCTCTGTATTTAAAATTTCTAACCATCTTCCTTCCTTCCTTTAAAAACACATTTCTTTATTGAAATTACAAACAGGCTTATTACACCGTCTTCTATCCTTTTTGCCACCATGTAGTTCATAACACCGCACTAAATAATGACTGTATGAAGTACTCCGTATTTGTGTCTACCAACAACACGGATACACAAACTATACAGTGTTATAAATTCAGTCTTGTGTAGTCCAGGAATGTGCTTGCTACTGGAAACTACACTGTAGCTATAAAAACTTTAATGGTACTTTAATTCCATTGTGTATGCATTATAAAAATCACCTATTCCTGGGCACAGCATCCATGATCTTGTAAAATTGTATTATAGTTTAATGCTGATGTTATTTTTATGAGTAAAATCCTTAACACAAGAGTTCAAGTGTTTTGACCTTTAATATTAGAATATTTATGCTTCCATCAGTGCTTAAAGTGGGCCGGAACGCCCCTATGCAGTACCGGCACCTCGACATTTTACTCTTTGGCTTACCGGGACATTTTCTACTTTTATTTTTATTTTACTTCTCCCAAGCTGCCAGTACTCTCCTCTGCCCTCTCCATATCAGGTTCTCTGAGAGCGATACGTGACACTCACCTGTTCCCGTTCTCGCGTGCCTGCTAAACTATGTCGGAGGAGAGAGACGAGCGACAGGACCGTTAAGAGAAGCTCTGTGCCTTTCAAGTAGCCGTGTGCTGAATGTAGCTCGTCAATGTCGCTTGTCGTGAACACACCAATCACAGCCTGGATGGGGCGGGACATTTAAAAGTGTTGACAAATAGGTGTCGTTTACACTGATGACGCTGGGGAAAGGTCAGAATCAGTTTCTTTTTCAAAGCTTTTGTTAAAAAAATTCTGAACAGCTTGCAGCTAGAAATGTTGAATACCAAATGAAACAATGTCCAATAAGAAAACATGCAATGCAATTGAAATATAGAAGAAACAAATTTGCAATGTCCAAAAGGTGATTACTGAATTCCATTATATTTTGAATTGTCACCTTAATTTAGTTTGCCTTCATATAGCCTAAATAAAGACATTCCCTCCATAACTTTGTGCCGAAAATGTGTTCAGAATGCAGGATTAATGCGCAAAGTGTTTAATGTTATAATATTTACTAGTTTCATCCATAGACATCTTTCATCTCGTGGTTGAGGATATTAGGGGGGGCACCTATTTTTTTCCACTTCAAGCACTGGCTTCCATAATGTCTTCCCATAATAAAAATAAGAGGACTGCATTGGGCTTTTTAAAACAGGCAATTATTCCAAATAGGAAACTGTACCACGACGCACAGATTGGTATCCGTGTTCATTCATACAGTAGCCAAGCTTGGCAGTTCATGTAGGCTAGTATAACCGTGTAATACCATCAGTTTCCTGTAGAAAGCGCCATATTTTCTGCAAAGGGCAATTTGACAGTGTCCTTAACGGCTTCCCGTCGGCTACGTATCATCCCCGGAAGATTTTACTTTTCCCCTGACACGTAGCAACCGCAACCAAGTTGTTTGGGTTCTGGGTAGATTTGTCAAACATCACAGGTAAGTGTTAGCATTTGCGATGCGTTTATAACGTAAGGACAGTACTTATATACGAAAGGTTAAATTGAATATTAAAGCCACAGCTGACATTACGCACAAGAAGCGAAAGTCTCCACAACTGTTACGATATAGCTAGCATTAGCTAACCAACTAAGTTAGCAGCAGAGTTAACGGTAACGTTACGTTAGCAACCTAAAGATTAGTAGCTTTTGCCGTAATTTGACAAGATTAGTTAACTTGTCCTTTCAGGTTGATGTGATGTCAAGTTATTTGATGATTGACACGGTTAAGAAGTAACGTTACTCTAACAACATGGAATTTTATCTTGATTAACGTTATGTGTGTGAAGCTCACTAACGTTACTTTAGCAACCTTTGCTACTTTGTGTAAACGTTATGAAAATCATACGGATGTAGCTTACCTAATTAACTTAAGTTAAAGGTAACTTAGCCAGGCAGTGCAATAAATACTACCGCTGTCCTAAGTGTTAAATGTAACGTTATAACTAAGGTGAATATAATATTTTGGCTACGGCCCATATGTTTAAAAGTAGTTAGCTAAGCATGTAATGTTTATGTCTTTGTTAATGACTCTTAGTGTACTATAACGTGATTTCACTTGTAGATGGCGAATTGAACTATCTTCATATAGCTGTTGTTCAATATAACATCATATGTAGTTTTTAAATTTAATCCACAGTGGCACCTCTATGTAGACAAAAATAATCATCCTAGCTTACAAGTTGTGCCCTGTTACTGCCCCTTGTGTTTCCAACAGAGAGAGATGGCAGGGTTTGACAATTTCAACACAGACTTTTACCAGTCCAGCTACAGTGTAGATGACCAAAGCCAGGGCGGCTATGGCTACAGCAATGCTGAAAACTACAACAAGTAAGTGAAGAAACCCCTCCTTACCGTCAGCTCCCTCAGCTGTGATCACCTTCAAGTGCAACATTATTGCTCTTCTATGTGCCATTTCAGCTGCTGAAGACTACCTAACAGTTTGTTGCCTGACTGAACACCTTATTTGACATTTTTTAAGTGCAGTTGTTTTAAATGACTTTGAAAATTACATTCAATTTGGTATTTAAGATGAGGAAGGGAGATTGTATTGTTTAAACAAGAATGGATCACGTTGATGGGCTACTTTGCCATCTTTTATAATGCTTTAAAACATGTTAAAGGGTAACTTTGGTATTGGTATTTGGTAAACTGGACCTTATTGTTTAATGTTTTTGTGTCTATGTGACTAATTGGAACATTTATTGAAATTGGTCCAGTAGTGACTGAGCACACCCTGCAATGCAATCTTTGCTGGTTATTTTGCCCCATCAAAGTACATCCACTACAGTGCTTGTTTCAAACAATTTTGGCTCAGATTATTATTATAAATATTTATTATGAGTATGATCCTTTTTGTTTAACTAGAAACACTCACTTCATCACTCTTATCAAGCAATCAGACTCCATTGATAAAACACTCATTTTACCTTATAGAACACTGGAGTTGCTGGTCTACTGCTGCCTCAGTCGGTTAGGTAGTTAGTGTTATTGTGTGACTGTAGTGTTTTTAAAGGGTTAAAAACACGATAGTAACAATAACAAAATAATCGATCAAGGCAGGTGAAGACCAGAGACGCAAAATTACTATTTTTCTGTGGTGGCTTCGACAACAGCGATATAGCGACTGTTTCTGGTTAAACATAAAGGATTTTGATCTTACTTGTTTTTTTGTTTGTTTTTTTAAATGTCAGCCTCTGTAGGGATCCTTTCCATAATGTTTTCAGACACAATAATAACAATCTGAGCCTGTCAATTGCTAGAACATGCACTTCAGTGGATATTTTGACAGCACGCAAATGCTTGCTAGGATTACGTTGCAGCCCTGTTTCACTGCTGCCAGCTGCAGCACTCTTACTCAATACTGGTCCAGTTTCAAACAATTTTGTCACATAGACATAAAACATGGGAGCATAGGGGAAAAAGGTCTAGGCTGAAAAATACAGAAGTTACTCTATAATACTACCTAATTGAAATAACAGCTTTTGGAAACAACTTGCAAGTGTGGAAAGTGGAAATGGGCAGTGAGAAGTCATCTAATGTCAGTCAAAGTGTACTGTCTAGCATTATGTGTTTTCCAGGCCATACGGTCAGTATGACTACTCCCAGCCCATGGACTACACTTCCCCAGGGATGATGCAGCCCCAGCAGCCATACACAGGACAAATCTTCCAGCCTACACAAACCTACACCCCTTCCCCATCGCAGTCTATGTATAGTAGCAGCTTCGATGACGAGCCACCACTGCTAGAAGGTAGGTTAATCACAACCTGGAGGCTGTGACTTCTTCCTGCCTCTTTGGCTCTTATACAGCTCTTCTCACTTCTAATATAATATATCTCATTTATGAGTGCACGCATCTTGCAGGGGAACTGTCTTGTACAGCAGTCAAATACACAAAGTACATTTCACTATGTGTATAGTTATCTGTGCTAAACTATTAGTTGGTTATTAGTCTGTTAGTTGCTGTTGCTTTTTTTATAATTGATAAAACATGCAGGTCAGTAAAAATATAAAATATTCCTGTTGAAGTCTCTGCAGTATTACTTGACTTGAACCGAGATCTGTTCTTAAGGTGTGAAATTAAAGGTTCATTCACCTGTTGCAATGGCTAGCAGAGTCACAGAATCTCATAGCTGCAAGGAAGTTTTGTTAGAAAAGAAAGGACTAACGGATCAAAGGCTGGGTACCTGACAAAGTGACTGCGAAATTGACTTGGCCTGATTTTTTTTTTTTGCAGTATTTTTTAGCAGTGTTTTACACACATGATAAAGCTTAACATTGGCTGCCGTGCAGTTACACACAAACCAGCACTGAGGAAAGGATTCTAATTTGAAGTTATAGAGATGATGGCAGTACTTTCATCTCTCAGTACTAATTATATAAAGCTTTTTCCACTCTTGTACTGTATGCATTTGTACTGTTGCAATAAAAATGTATGACTCAAAAGGCTGAATAGTAATGAGAATTTCACAATTTTAAATAAATGGCATAGCTCATTATGCAGTAAAATGGTCCTAGCTAGTGTTTTACTATTATTTATGTTTCTGGATTCATTTAACTGTTGCTTTAATGTGTATGTTGCATTTTACTACTGTAGATAGTAAAATGCAACATATAGGTTGCATTGCATACATACATACAGGTTGCATTTAAGGTTGACCTTTTAACTACTTTATGTAGCTACTGTAGTTTATTGTAATTGTCCACTCAGTTTATAGTCATGCGTCTTGACCCCCTTTTATCAATGTTGTGCACTCTTATTGAAAACAAACCCAATGCTCAGAATCACTGAGTGGTTTTATTTTTGAAGCCTAAAAAGAATTAAGCAGATGGAGTACATGCTCCAATTCACACTTGACATGTGAAGTCTGCTTTGCATTTTCTGGTAATGTGGGTTCTCAAAAAGATTTATTATGTGAAAGTGTTCTCTGCTGTGTGAAGTAGAAATATGTAAGCCTCTAAGTTACTTAACCCTTGGCTCAAAAGTAGTGGAGCTTCATCTGTGAGTGATATTGAGTGGTCCTTGATTTTTAGAATATTTTATTTCTTTTATACAGTATCTGAAGAATTTTCTACATGCTCATTTAAAGGAAAGGGTTTTCAAGTGGGATTTTTATATAGAGAGTGGTACTAAGAGTGAGTACCAGTAACTGTGATTTAAATATCACATGCAAGTAGCCACTTGTGAAGAGCAATACCCAAGCTTCCCAAGGTACTTTGAGCCTCTCTAATGTTTAGACCTCCATTATCACGTTATATACAATTAGCGGTCAAATAAAAAGCTGATTGAAAATTATTCATCAACAATTTAATGATCAGTTAAGCCATTTTTTAAGTAAAAATACAAATAATTTAGCTTTTTCCAGCAAGTGGCATGTTTGTACTATGCTATACTTCTCTATTGTATTGACTGTACATATTGCATTATGACAAACAAAGGGACAAATGAAGATTGTTGTTGCCTTTGCCTATTCTCTATGTGTTGGTACCTGCACACATCCAACAGAACTGTATAACATTTCACTTGTACTGTTTCATGTGTTTGTACCATCTGTGTTTGATCATAGTTCTAGTATCCACCATGTCTGACATGTGTTTTTTTTGTCTTAGAATTAGGAATCAACTTTGACCACATCTGGCAGAAGACTCTGACGGTGCTCCATCCACTAAAGGCAGCAGACGGCAGCATCATGAATGAGACAGACCTGGCTGGCCCCATGGTCTTCTGTTTGGCGTTCGGAGCAACACTTCTCCTGGTAGATCATTTGGTTAACAGTGTTAAATATTAATTCTTAAGAACTAGAGTTAGTTAAAACATCTTTCTACACCTTATAGTACAAATGCATATATATCTGTACACCAGCATGTACAGCTGACATCATGTAGGTGTGTACATATTTTTATCTGACTGTTTGGATGCATCTTTTTTTATCTTTTCCTTTCACAGTCGGGTAAGATCCAGTTTGGCTACGTGTACGGTATCAGTGCAATTGGCTGCCTTGGCATGTACTGCCTACTCAATCTAATGAGTATGACTGGCGTCTCCTTTGGCTGTGTGGCCAGCGTGCTGGGATACTGCCTCCTCCCTATGATCCTCCTCTCCAGCTTTGGAGTCCTCTTGTCTTTACAGTGAGTACAAAGGGAAAAACAGCAACATTTATGAAAATTATTATAACCTGTAAACCAAGCAAAGGCTTATCTTTGACCATAGACCACGCTAGACATTGTGATGCCATCAACGTGTATTTACGTGCATTTTGAGGTATTGCATTAAAAAAGATTGATGGAAATGGCAACATTTAGTTTTTGCCTTTTTCAAACAATAGTTAATGAGTTTAATGGGAGATGGAAACGCCTTTTCAGAATAAGTTCTGAACTAATCAACCATTTCTGCTCCGAGAGGAGAAGAAGAAGAAGCTGTTTTCGCTGTCGCCTTCTGCACAGATATAACTTGCAAAACCATTGTTGGTAGTAGCAACATTTGCGTGTGGGCCGATGTGCACACCCTACCGAAATTTATCTTCTTCTCTTTGAGGCTTATTCATGGTTTAGTCACAAATAGGTGTTTTTTTGTTTTGTTTTTTTCTGTTTGCGACTGAATAAACTAATACTGTAGCCTAGTGTATTCGCTCCAAACCATTTGATGGAAGCGCACCTAAATTGCATTTTTCTTCTTTTTTGCAACATTTTAAAAGTTTACTTCAAATCTATGAAAGTTTGATGTTAGATGGAAACACGGCCACTGTGTAGTCTGTTTTTCCCATACGTTCATTTATTTGTGGCGGCCCACCACAATATCAAGGCTGACCGCAACAAATTGATTCTCTTTTTTTTTTTTTTTTTACTAAGCCTATTTAAAATCGGATTTGATTGCAGAGCGCCGTAGCGCATTCGCGCAGCACTTCCTCTCGCTCGTCCCTCTCTCTCTCACTCACCCATACCTCTCTCGCTCTCTCTCCCTCATGGAACAGCACTGCAAAAATCTGTCCAACACAATACTGTCAATGTTGGATACCCAGCTTTAAAAAAGTTATTGGCCAGCATGCAAGGAGCCTAGCTAAAGGAGAGCTAAGTTAGTGTTAGAATGCAGCCAGATTTTCGAGGTTAGCACACTGTATATAGATGGTAGTCAATATCAATGCGTGCCCCTCGCCACAGAATGACACACACTGTCATTCTGTGGGAAACACTGCTAGTAGTGTTAACTGGGAATAATTTGTTGCGTAAGTAGATCAGCTAAAGTGTGATATCTATGTGTTGGACTATGTAACTTTTCTGACTGTTTGATGGAGTTTCACAAAAGGCTGTGCATTAAGTAAAACTGTTTAAATCAGGGGTGTCCAAACTTTTTTCAATGAGGGCCACATACAGAAAAATATATGAAGGGCTGGGCCACTCACTAGAGG
>JAPMOB010009075.1:0-25949 GCA_029875015.1 Lepomis gibbosus | reverse complement strand
CTGTGAGTCCTTCTGCAGAAGACTTGAATAAAACTCACAGAAAGACAAGTGTTTGCCTGAGCTGTTTTTTGAAAACTCAATTTGCCATCACACATGATTAACAACAGTGTTGCCAAAGCAGGTTGCTCAAGGTTTACAATGTAGTTGGCTTATAACTATTTAGAATAATGAGCATAGTATTATAGGCTATCCCTACAGTTAGGCTCATTACATTATGAATAACAGTTCTTAATGTAGCCTATAAAGAGAGTTAAAGCCAGTATAAGGTAATTCATTGATGGAAACCTCATCAGATTTACTCCACCTGTGAAAGCGGTTATAATGACAGTTTTACAAACTTGTGGAGGGTAAAGCATAGGTGTAAAGGAGCTACTAAGTTGTATTGTGGGGATTGTAGGATCCTGCATGAACCATACTTGGGATGTCTTAGCCTCTGATACCTCAATTTTACTATACTTTTTGTTTCTTGTAAGTCTCCCAGCTTAATGAAAATCTGAAATTAAAACAATATATAGCCTATATATAAGCCTTAAATCTGGTTTTCAAGTCAGTACAGTAATGCACCTTGACGGCCTTATTGTTTCTGTTCATTTGTGCAATTTATTTAGTAGTGCATACAGTTTCCTATCACCAAATACATTTACAAGTAATATCTACCACAAATCATTGGCCACTTGGTAATCTCTAATTATGTTTTGCGATAACATAGTTGTAGTTTTTTCTTGACAAGAGTTAAATACACGAAAGATTTCATGTGTCTTAACCACTGTTGCCAGGAATCACATTTCATGTGGCCCCTCATCTGTTTTTGATCCACAAATCTAATGTAATAATAATAATAATAATTCAGACCCAGTAGAGGGAGCTCCCCACACACCCAAAACAGGGTCAGCACAAGCTCTGCAGGCAATCCGTTCCACACAGACAGAGAGCCAGTAAAACGCTGACTGTTTCCACTCTGTGAGGCTAGAATGAGCTCCTTAGTCATATAAGTGTTAATGAGATGAGTGAGTGACGGGTCAGGTTTGTTGAGATTAAACCCCTGCAAACTGACCCTTCACCCTCCACCAGGCTGGCCCTCTCAGAGGACTGGGTGGATCAGTTGACTGTCAGTCAGCTAAAGAAATGAAAAAGGCATTGCTATGGAATTGAAGCACTTACTCAAAAGCAGGGAAGAGTAACATGTTTGGGGACCAGCAATTTTATTTTTGCACAGAGATGTATTAACTTAAAATCCTCCATCAAAGTGCACTTACAGCAGGCCTATACTAGTTCATCTGTGTCCATACATTCCTGCAGCAGCAGGGATGCAGGTTAAAGCGACCTGTGCTAAATGCCTTTGATAGAAAAGCCTTGGTCCTTCTGCAATCCTCTTAGTCCCTGGCTTAGATCCCTCTGTGTCCCCATGGAGGACAAATACACCTCCTCTCACTCATCTCATCTAGTTTATCGTTCACATCTACACCTTTCGACCTACTTCCATCTCTACTCTGATGCCATGGGTGCAAAGCGACAGGTGGTGATGCACCATCATAAGTGGGAAGACTGCAAACGAGTGCATGTACAGTAGATTGGGTGGAAGGAGGATGCAGAAAAAGTGGCTGAGCATGAAAAAAACCCTGAGATGTGACGTATTAGGAAAACAGTATGGGTATGATCCAAGGCTTTTGAACAAAAGGAAAAAGATAGTGGATGAATAATTTAATAGATGCCATTAGTGAATCCACAATTTGGGGAAAGAGCAATGGCATATAGTGTGTTTGTTAGAGGGTAATTGTGACACACAATAGGTGGATGAGAGGGAGGGGTAAAGTCCTGAAATGAACCAGGACATTAAATCCACAGCAAATCTTGTGATTTCTCATATTTGGGGCCAGAACGTGCCAGTATTTTTTGCTCTGCAATTTATCACCTGAAAGTACAGTCTTTCATACAATAAATAAACACTTTCCTATATGTTAACTAACGCATACAGTTTGAGATGTACAGTAGACCTGATGGTCCCTCCAGATTAGCAACGGCTTCTCTTCCAGTGACCTGCTTTCCTGCGTTACACGTGGAGTGACGTGGAGGTAAGCTCTTTTGGTGCTAAAGCCAATTTACCCCCAAAGATTAGGGCAGATCTGTCTGGACAGACCAAAGACACAGCCTACCTCTGCCTCTCACACACACACACACACACCTTTCAGAGCCCTTTCCATCCTGTGGATCTCCGGGATGGAGGAGGGAGAGATGAAGGAAGAAGAGAAAGGAGGAGAGAGAGAGAGGAAATGGGAAGATGGGGGATGGGACGGCTTCGGTGCCAGATTAGTGGGTGTCTGGAGTGGGTGACATCTAGATCCAGTGTATTGAGTGCAACGTTGCTTTAGCAGTAGTGTATCTGATCTGCAATTGATTTTACAAATGCATGGCTTGTGCACACACTAAAACTGACACAAAGACACACAAACAAACTCTGGGGTGCTGACATTGTCTTTATTTCAGTTATATGTGCATACAGAAGCCGTGTCACTTTCATCTTTGATAAGACAATGAAATAACCATTAGTTTTCTTTTTAAAAAAAAAGCTCTTTTCAGGATGAGTTTCCCTTCAGTCCTACATGGCAAAGAGACAATACTGAGCTGAACGTCTGATCTCTTATTCTTGCACCTCAGCTACATTGCACAGCAAAAGAAATAAATCATGAGGACCCACAAAAAATATTATAACAAAGATACCCACAAACTTGCATAAATACTATAAGAAACTACAGCCCCCCCAAATTGTTTTAAACCATGTTTTTAACTTACAATGATTACAAAGAAAATAGCACATCCTTCTGTAAATGCAGCACAAGTTACATCAGTTTGAGACAGCAGAGAAATGTGAAGTCCACCACAAGTCGGACTGCTATATGGTTTAGTTGAATACAATAGATGGCAGTTTTGAGAACGTCGTATTGTGATTTTTTTGTTTGCTAACTTTGCTCAACTCTAAGTATTCGTAAACAAAAATCCCCCCGCCCTCCCCAAAACCAAGAAAAAAATCCTTTGGTATAAACTTCTGCATGTTCTTTCGTTGGTAATAGTTAAATTAATTAAAACTCTTTTAGATCACTAGAAAATAACTTAGCACATTAAAGACTATTTAAGCTTTCAGTTAAAACATAACTGGAATCCAGAGTACAAAAGTGGAGGTGAATTTTGGTTGATTAGTGGATGCTGCTGAGCAGTTTGTAGGTCCTTTGATATTTTGGTCCTATTACGGTCCAAAACACAGTTGGACAGAAGAACAGGGAGCCTACATGATCAGCATTTTGTATTCCTTGATTTAAAAACACACCCACAAACACACACTGCTACCCTTTCACCTTTCCAAGTTGGTCGCAAATCACATCCTTCTACATTATTTTCAGGGAGGATGAAGCTGGTCTGGTTTGAACTTCCCTCCCCTCCCTCCTTCTCAGGCCCTTAAAATCAACTGTCCTCTTTCTGTTCATCGCCAATGCAAGCCCTCTTACTTCTTTACTCTCTTTTCGCTCTGCCTTTCCTCTGCCTCTTCCCATTATCCTCCACTTCCTCCACTTTGCTGTGACCATTAGTTACCATAGAGGTGCCATTTGAGACGGGCTTGCCTCCCTTGTGCGTGGAGGAAGGTTTGCCTCGGTAAGCGTGATAGTAGAAGTTGGCGAAGAGGATGATGAAGGTGACAGCATAGCCAATCAGAGCCCACTGCATCCAGGCGGGGAATTGACAGCCTGTGTAGAGCGAGTGGCCAGCATGGCCGATGGTAACGTGGAACTGGATCTGTTGAACACACAAAATGTAGACACAGAAGGAAAATAATGACTCAAAACCATGAACACACGTGCAAAACAGCATGTTTTTCAAAGTCACATGCTTTGGGCTGGGGCATGGCAGCCAATGCACATGTCTGCACTTTTTAAACACACAGAATATAGGCTCGCAGGAATACACACCATCTGAATAATGGTGAGGTATTTCTTCCACCAGAGGTACTTCTGCATCTGAGGTCCCAAAGCTGCCAAACCATAGTAACCATACATGACGACGTGGATGGAAGAGTTGATGGTTGCACCAAAAAATGCTGTGTAAAGATTAAAGGGTTAAATTTGTATGAACAGAATACCAGTGCTTCATGAGTCAGACAATCTAAGCCCAAAGACAAGACCCATCTGATGAATTCAACATCTGGACAGCGTCAAAGACCCTGTTACTTACATTGCCCGCCAGGGACCCATTTGATGCCAATCCACCAGAGGATGAACATGGTGCAGTGATGGTAGACGTGGAGGAAGCTGACCTGGTTGAACTTCTTCCTCAGGATGAAAAAGACTGTGTCCAGGAACTCCACTCCTTTGGAGATGTAGTACCACCAGAGAGCAGAAGCTATCTAAAGACATAAAACAGTGTGAATAACTGCAGCTCACAGCGGTGGATCTCAGACACTAACACCACCGTATAGGATAGCATCTTTGAAAGGTAAAGCTTGATTCCACACATGTAAGACAGTTGAGTGAATGAATGCTACGGCAGAGAGCTGTTTTTATAAATGTGAAAAAAAAACTAAAATAAGCTTAAAAGTAATATCACATAGTAGAAGGGACAGTAGGGATCATAGTACACTAAACCACTGGAGGCCATACCAAATACTCAGGTATCATATATTAAGAGTTATTATATTATATCAAATATATTGCTCCCATTTGTATTGATGCTTTTTAATTATATGTGAATAAATGATGCAAACTGCCTCAAATCAATATTTCATTTGTATTCAACTGTACACATATCTTATAAGACATACATATCTTAAGCGCCAGGACTTAATAATGAGATTAATTATTATTAATATATGTAAAGAGACTCGGTCACTTAATATATATATATCAGATGTAATCAGATGTATTCACTTTCTCAAAACAACACGTCACAAAGCACTGTTGCAGTGTTGTTTTCTCTTCATTCCTCCCAGCCCGACACACATAGCACACATGGTTGCTCTCTAAGATACGGCCGAATGGCGACGTGCCATCATGAAAGACCTGGCCTGAAGGTGGAGACATGGATGGAGTGTTACGGTGGTGAGACCAATTACTCCCGCCTATCTGAGTGCAGGCCACGCCCTCTTTGTCCTGAAATCGCTGCAGATAGAAACTTTTATCTCTCAATCCTCTCTCTGTTTCTTTCATCCTTTAACCTGCAGCTTGGGGCAATGGGGCAACATAAGGAAAACCAAATGCAATGATAAAGGGAAACAGTGATCTCCTTAACGTCAACCGTAGGATTACAGCATTCACGCACTTGGTAGACTTTGAAAAACACCTTGATTTGTAGGCGATTAGCAAAAGTTACTTGGTAACTTTGGTACTTGTGTACAGGCGTGTGTGAATCTCTGCGCTGTGATGTATTAGGTGATGTGTGTGCTGGAGAGAGCTTACCCTGACTTCATTGACATCATTGGAGTAGTTGACAGGCTGACAGAGGTAGCTGTACCCGGCTGCTCTAGAGCCTAGTAGGAGCTGATGGATAAAAAGAGGAAAGGAAGTCAGAAAGAGTCTGAGATTAAATTGGTTGACTGAAGGATCCATTTACAAGTTATTTTAAGCAAAATTTCATGTTCTGCCAAAAACACGCTTTGAATTTTCTATAAAACCAGAGGGTTGTTAAAAACATATGAGAGCTTTTAAACATTTCAGGGATTGGAGATTGTTGCTGCAGTACACTCCATCTTCTGCTCTGCTCTTGAATTTATCACAAAACATACACACTATGTGCTGCAAAAGAAGTAATCAGATGCACCAACACCTGCTACGTCCTTAGGTCTAGTTGAGATAACATGAGAGACTAAACATACTGTTACTGTAACAACCATTTAAATAGCACATTAAAGTGGTTCTACGGTGAGTGTCTTGTACATTAAGTGGTAGGTTCCTCACAGTATCACATGTATCAAAACAAGTGATATTTCAGGTGAGGGTTTTATAATGTCTTTGGACAAAGCCCAATCTTTATGTAGTTTCTAAGTTATAATTTGTATACTCTATAAGCACAGTACTCTATGATTTTATGTCTGGTAATGTTTCTGTTTTTTTGTTTACAGCATTCAGGTGTGGTGATGGACCAGTGGATAAGCCACACAGATGAGAGACCCCGGTTCAATTTACAACTGTGACACATACACCAATGTGTCCCTCAGCAAGATGCTTAACCCCTAGTTGCTCCAGAGGTGTGTGATCTCTGACATACTTAGCAATTGTAAGTCGCTTTAGATAAAACGTCAGTTAAATGTAATGTATAATGTCTCTGCAACCTGCAGGGAAAGCCATTTTCAAAAAGGATCACAGAGTCCTCACCTCTTTGGCGATGTAGAAATTGAGGACCACCATGCTGAAGTTGTAGACTATGAGGGTCTTCCTGAGTGTGTAGGGCTGGCGGTCCTGCATGTATCTTGGCCCCGCCCACAGGAAGAGCAGGTACAGGCAGCTGATGGCCAGAGTGGGGAGGGGAGATGACATCATTGGCCACTTCTCCACCCTCTTGTCTGAAGGAAAAAGGGGTTCATTTCAATGGTTGGAAAACTGTGAGGTGTAATGGTGGGGCAACATAAGGACACACAGCTAAAACACACACACTCTCCCACAACCTTTATCAACCACTCGACACTAGTCTAGTACTTTCAACATACTTTTAGTAATTTTTGCCCTTTTGTTGCTGTTGACATTTTTTTATGGGTAATGATAACAATTTACTTGCCCGCCTCATTGTAAAGACACAGGTACAGCGCACAGGAAGTACCCTGTTTGACCGTATTATTTAAACTACAAATTTGGAGGTGAAAACAGAATGTTATAACTACCTCTGGCCACTTCCTGGTTCAACTTTGACCTGAGAGACTTTGCTATGGAGTTATGTTCACATTTTCCGATCCAATTAATAATTGTATGCCGACTTTAACATGGTCAACTTGGAAGAAGTTTAAAATCTGTGTTATCTGTTCTCTTCAATGCAATACCCCAGTGACTAAAGTCTCATCAAAACCACAAGATTTGCTTGATAATTTGTACGACAGTGATAACAACGGACATGATTCATTGTTGGTCGCTGTAAAGTAAGTAAAAAAATGTCTTACCTGCTATAGTAAGGCCCCATTTGTAAAATTCTACAGTGTCATTAACAAAATGTGTTACAACCTCCATGGCTCTGGTCTCGATTATACTGTAGCAGGGAGAGAAAGAGAAAGAGAGAGAGAGGGAGAAAGGCAAGACAGGCCAGGTCAGCGAGAGCCACCCAAATTAAATTACAAGCCATACGTATCCTATCAGTTTAACTAGTAGCGTGAGGAGCTACATAACACCACAATATCATTTTGTGCTCTTAGAACATGTCACTCTCTACTAATACTCTTAGTGACACATCACTGCCACGATGGATGCAGTTGTTGATGTACACATATTTATCATGACAAAGATAACGACCTATGAAACTGACTTCTCAGGGTGTTGAGTTCTTACCAGACAATATGTGAGAAGTGAGAGTCTTTGAGACAGGGATTTGTATTATGTTGTGTCGTACTATATGCTAAAAAGTGGAATTATTCAGCTTTTAATAAATGCATAGATACAGTTTTTTTCCATTGCACTCTCTCTCCACATTGCTGAAAACATCCTAAATGACCGCATGAGGCCTCTCTTCACTTTCCCCTATTTGAAATGGCATGGTAACATTATCTTCCACAAGAAGCTAATGCCCTTTCCATTGATTCTTATGATCAGTCACAACAGTTTGAGATAATTGTAGGAAATAGGATGGAGGATACTGGGTAATTTCGCTGTTCCTTACACTATCCTCTCTCTCACTGGCAGATAGATTTAATACTTAACTATTAAGCGGCTCCCTTACTAACAAGACAAGTATAACATAAATAAATCAAACAAAAAGTTAGTTATACTTTTACATAGCACATCAAGGTAGAGAGAGAGGGAGATGGACACCTCATTGACTTTAATTAATCACCTTTACATAACAAACAGTTCTTATCCACCTGAGAGCTGAGAGCAGGTGTCCCTATATTAGTCTATAATTAATCCCGACGCATCAGATCAGCTGCCCTTTAAATAATTCATTGCTCTGTAGACAGTGACTACTGGCCACCGATTAGTGTTCACTGACAGGAAAGTGCTGAGTATTTAGAGCAATATTACACATGGGTGTGAGCACTAGATAATCCGCAGGATGGACTTTTTTTTGCAGGACGTCCCGTAATAACATGCCCACCAGGGGTTGGTTCAGTGGCAGTGGGCCGGAGGGGCATGAGATGTAGAGGGTTAACAGGGTTTGTGCGCACACAAAAAGACAGGGGCGCATGTGTCAGCAGGTTTCGCTCGGACCGCTCAAGAGGCTTACATTCAATTGATCTACGAGCTTACATGTAGGCCTAAGTACAAATGCCCAACGACCCACAAGCCTGTTTGATGGTTATCTGCCTGCATTCGTGGTGGCACTCTAAAAAAAGAAAGAAATAAACATTGAACGTAAAAAAATGATGAATAAAACTTGCCCCCTGTTAGTAACTTATTTTGCTATAACGTTACCTATGTAGCATGAATGATACTTCACAGATCGCCAAATTTATTCTAAAACTGGTCTAGACCTCCCACAGCCAATAAAATCGTTTACACTTAATTAAAATGTGCGTTTTTGCTCAGGCTTAACAGGTGGGCGGGTGAAAGGCGCCGAGAGAACACGATTAAGTTAGCTTTATTGCCAAACTATAAAAGTGTCTCCCTCAGCCCACTAAGAAATAATTGATAGGTCGTGGACAAAGGGCTGGGTTCTTTCCCAGCAAGGCTCCTTCATGAAGCCCTAAAATAAGACCCACAACACGGAGTTGGTCGGTTTTTAAGGAAAATGCAGGAAAAACCTTTAGCTTGCCCAAAACCAAATTTGGGCAACACACACGCACACATTGTCAAAAAGGATCCAGTTACTTACGTCCTCGATATTTAAGAGCGTGTAATGACATCCGGTGCAATTTGATGCCCAACTCCTCTCAGTTACTGCTTCGCTCTCCTTCTTCCTCTGCCGCTACTGCTGGTCAGTTTTTACACCGCGCCGGTGACAGTTCGACATTAAACAGCAATTTGGCAAGAAACTAGACAAGGCAAGTGAAAATCTATGACTATGATAGGCCAATTATGCATTCAGTCCGTGCCGGCCGCTCAGCCTCTTCATCTTCTCGCAATCTCCTAGACACCGAGGGAAGCCAGATGGCTTTGCGCATGCGGGAACTCACTCGTGTCTCGTGTATGTGCGCGCGCGCTGGAGCCGTTGGCATCTCAAGAACGTTGGATTTTTGTGACAAAGACGATTACTTTCTTCTGCTCCTTCTCGGTATATACTACAGCTGTTTAACTAAATAACTAATGAACCAACCAATTAACCAACACACTGAAATGACTTAATAAAAAAATACAAAATAAATAAATATTTCCGAGTAGAGTGACACGTACAATTTGCTTTTTTGTGCTAAGATAAGCATATGTTCCCCACTTCTTTTATACAGTTTATGGTTTCCACATCCTAAAAAAAATGTCCAATTCTATCTACTTTGGCTCTGGAGGTATCTGGTGATAACATGCCATGTGTGTGGCCGTGCTTTCCCACTAGATGGTGCTGTCAAGCTACCATCTTCTGTTCACCTGGGAACACAGCCTTAGGAGAGATGAGGTTTCTGCTAAGGAAGCCTGAGTTAACAGTAAATCAACAATAAAGTTCCTTTTAACATGTAGTCTACACAAACATCCTGTTCAGTTTCAGTTCATAATACAGTGTACACTGACAGAGTTTATTATGTTGTTTGCTGTACAGTCACCATACAAACACTGTGTGTCAACATGAATTACTAAACCAGTGAAATGTAGCTGTGAGTGCCTGCAGTGCCTCGTGTACATTTAGGGTCTTTTGCCATCTTTGATCACTGGATTCATATAGAAAGGCTCCATTGTTCTATCTTTTTCCTGTGCCATTTATTTATGGATTTGTACTTACCTTGATTTTCCATGAGCTGGGGTGACAGATACAGCTCAACTGTGCTAACCTGGTTAGAAAGAGCTGCTAGTACCATCTTCCAAAACAGTAAAGGAATACAGTGTGTGTGTGTGTGTGTGTGTGTATGGAGGAAACAGTTGGTCCGTGGACCATGTGTTGGTGATTCAGACAACACACAAATACACATACACATACACAAATCTGAGACATAAATGTATCTTTTGAATCCTGTTAGCTAATGTGCGTGTTCCTGTAAACCAATGAACCAAATAACATGGACACTACAACATCCGTCTGCACAATACCTCAGAATTTCACTCGTGTAAAAATGCAACATGGTTAAATTAGGGTTGGGCTGACAGACGATGCCATCGTCCTTCGGCGATGGCTGACAGATGGGCATGGTTGAGCAGACATTGCGATTGTAAAACCCCGCCCCCATGGCAAAGAAATCTACATTTTTCACATTAAACCAGCAGGTTTAAATCACCAGGAACATAATTATTATAAATTTTAAATATACTTTACACTTTCCTCAGAATTATCTTCTACCCACACTCAGATACACACGAAGCCTACATCTCAGGTAAACACACCTCTCTCTGCTTGTAACGTCATTGCCTACCAAGTTTAGAACCAAGTGAAGTTTGTGCGAGGTAACACATGTATAGATAAGACAACCAGTACCCCCAACCTATAAATGAACACAATACCGTCTATACTCATGATTTTTCACTATGACTATAATCTAGAAAGCCTGACAGGTATTGTCCACTTAATTTGGAGTGATAATGTAAAGTCAAGTACATTCTGTATGCACACTACAAAGAATGAACAACTAGAAAAGTTGTTTCTCTTCCACACTTTATTCCACATTTGCCTTGATGGTTCAGTTCATCACTGAAATTGCACTGTAATTATGGTACTCGCAGTTATTTGCTCAGGCAACGCAAAACCTCTCATTTCTTAAATTGACAATCCTAAGAGCAACCTCTCCATCCCGGCCTAAAGATGAGAAGCTTGGTTTCAGAGAAAGGGTTGTGTTGGAGAATAACATTAGTCATTCAGGCTGTCTTATTGGTGCAGCAATTGTCTGTAGGTTAATAATGTTATGCTCATTGCCTTCATGCCTTCATGTGTAAATACTGTAGAAGCCATGTCTACACCTGCAGCTGAAACTGCAGCTGGTATCACTTTCCCATCCTTGAGGTGGTGCGGGTTAGCACATGTAGCATTGGTCTGAAAATGACCAAACATATCCATCCATCCATCGTCAACCGCTTATCCTGCATACAGGGTCGCGGGAGGCTGGAGCCTATCCCAGCTGGCATAGGGCGAAAGGCGGGGTACACCCTGGACAGGTCGCCAGTCCATCACAGGGCCATGACCAAACATATCTTCCAGCTCAAATTTGTTTTCATGAGGTAAAAAAGGACTCTCCATTGGTTTTTGTCAGAGTTACCTGCCTGCCTGCCTATCATTGGTCTTAACTCCTTTGTACACACACATACACACACACATTCATATCTGTGTGGTCCTTGTGGCAAGCTTGTTTAGTGTATTCAGAGTGTGGTAAATGCAGAATGTGAAGGAGGCACGTTGGCGGTTCTATAATCAGAAATGTCATGACTACTGGTCTGTAGTTCCACCAACCACATCAGGGCAACCTGGAAGGTTGGGTTGGCTGCAGATTGTGGGTTGAATAAATACACTTAATATTAGAACAGCCCTGAATAGTGCAGAAACAACTCTTGGCTGAGTTACACGGAAGCAGTTTCTTTGTAAAGGGGAATGGCTCATGTGACATCTGGATAGTGAGTTCCATTAAGTTGTGGTTGTTGAGATCCACATAAAGAATGAATTTAACATTCCTGTGCTTATCATATAAAAGTCAAATAACTGCAAATTAAAGATATGGTTATACAATAGCATTGCCTTAGTTACATGCTGTGCTGTACAAGTGAAATACTTACATAACAAAACATCACTAGCGACCTCACAGGAAAGTGATGTGATGTTTTGTTATAACAGAAAATTTGGAGGGAAACTAGAAAGGCTATATCTGCAATCAGATATTCAAGTTGGAGGAAATAAAAAAATAAGACACACAGGACCATCTAGAATGTGGTGTGTAAGATTTCAGAGTCAGAAGAGTGTCAAGATGACAGAAACAATGTAGGACCCAAAAGAACAGATTGGCATCATTAAAAAACGAGTGTACCAGTATTTTTTGTATTATGATTCCATTTAAAATGGCTAAAGGTTAATAAGGGCTACATGAGTTTTCAATTTTGTCATTAGGGAAGCATGTTATATTACCACAGAGCTTTGATTCTCATGTTGGAAAGTACCAGTAACATTTAGAGACCTTATAAAATGGCAGTTGCAACGAAGCAGTCCAATGCTTCTCTTAATGCTTTTTTTAACGCCTGTTTGACCTGTATCCATGCTCTGAGTGACCATGTGTGTGTGTGCATGTGTGTCAAAGCGCTTATATAGTAGAGTATCATGTGTTAGTGATTTAACTTCCTGTTTTCATTCTTCCTATTTTTTTGCTCTATCTTCTTTCTTTCTTTTTCTTCTTCATTCTTGCCCTGTTTGCTATTTCTTTCATGTCATTTGACTCTTGGCCTATATATTGTGTTTTCACAACCTGTAAAGTTAGTGTCTGTTAATCTTACGCACTCATATATCACCTTTTATGGTCTTCATATTTCATTTTACATCTGGCAGTGCCATTTTGAAAGGGGTAAACATTTCACAATTTCCAACTAAGCAAATGCTAGAGCATAGCCATCTCTTTTTAGCCCCCAAAGCATCCAGCAGATATCTATTAGCTTATGATTTATGCTGGAACACACTGTGCACAAACCACCAAAATCTCTGTAGGGGAAATTTTCTTCTGTAGGGCACATTTGCAGCCAACCACCTGGGATGAACCATTTTCCACATACCTCTGGAGCAGTGCACTGCTGTAAAAAAAAAAAAAGCCTTTTGGGAAATACCACTTTTTCCAAAACATTCTCCTAGTAAGGGGCTAATTTCTTTCACACAGGCCTGGAACTGGGATAGGTGGGACGTCAATATCCTGACACACTATGATGTGTCTGTTTGCACACTGAAAAACTCATACAGCACTGAGACACATGCATACATCAAGACGTTATTGTCATCATGAGTGGCTGAGATCTGGGAGGATTTTTGATGATGTGTGAGGTGAGTAGCATATATAGGAATAACTCAGTCAAGATGATTTCTCAAGTCCTGCATCTCTTTCAGCACGTGCGGCCAGGAAATTACAGGCTTAAGGAGATTTGGCTCTTAGAGTGTGAATATATACTTACTTTTCTCAATGGTTTCTCTGTGTGTTTGTACTGTAGGTGAGTATGTATGTGAACCCAAGTGTGAAATCTCTGTCACTTTATAGCTTTGTCTGCACAATGCACATGTATCCTAAGGCAGGACTAAATAATAGCATTTTACAATAGACTGGTATTTTACTATCACAGTGGGTTATAGCATTCTCATATACATATGGAAAGTGCAACAGTTTTCCATAAACAACTAAATTCATGCTCCTTTAATTTGTGTTCCTGCCCAAACTATAGTTTCTCCAATTTCATCTAATTTCCCTGAGTCGTTTTCTTTCACAGTTCTTGTTTAATCTGGATCAAGTCCACTCCATCAGAGTCTTTTCATATGGTTTTAATTTGAAAGGCATATGCATCAGGCTGCGATTTAACTGGCTTTATTCAGTAGCTGATCCTGCTCTGTCTATAGTGGCTCACTAGATGTGGCATTAGGTCACAGCTTGTGCCATTTTGAGGATAACTGGGCTTTTTTTACTGCTTCCCATAAAAAAGGATTTGAGTTGCACACATATATACGTACTCCTGCACACACACAGTGTCTTGTCCTCATCTGACCTCTGTGTAAGGGGAACCCCTCCCCTTCTGTAGTGTGCAGCAAGAAGTGCACAAGGCCAACATGTACAAAGTACCTCTACAGAGGGCCGATGAGGGATCACCAAATTTTCCTGTTACACTGTTAATGTTTTAGCTTTCTTTTTTCTTTTTTCCTTTCTTTGCTCATTCATTTTCCCTCCCGCATCTCGGCTTCATTCTCCTGTTCCAGTCATTCTACTGTTTCTATTTATTCTGTTTTTCACTCATTCACTGTGTTATGCTTCCTGTCTCTCAACTCTTAACCATTTTCATTCATCATCATCTTTCAGAGGCAGTTTCTCTTCTGTTTTTCTATTTAGTTTCCTCCACGTGTCACATGTTCATCTACACTCTTAGTCTGTGTTTCCATGCACACACGCACTCATTTTTTACCTTTATTTATACAAGGTAGGTTTGCTGAGCATGCAGCGTCACCCTGTTTACAGTTAACTAGAATTAAATTAAATTAAATTAAATATGATATTGCAGTTTAACAGGAAGAGATACACACTGAAAACAACCATAAACAAACACAATAAGGCAGTTATAGACATTATATATTTATAATGGTCTTGAAATTACTGAATAATACAATTTTTAGGTGGCTTTGCAAATAATTCTGGTAAAATTAATCTTTACTGAATCACTTCCGGTAAATAGTTCCTGAAGCATCAGTTAATCATTGCAGCAAGTTAAATATGATACACACTACCAGAGACTTGAAGCTGAGATATCAGATGGCGATTTTCTGATAAGGTCTTCTTAAAATAAAAAATACCAGTAATTATTACATCCAAGAACGGCAAACCAACCATATCATTTTAAATGGTGAGTATTATAATTATCTCCAGTAGTGAGGCTTGGTTATCTCAGTCTAAGGGTTTAAGTGTGGAGTCAGAAGGCACTTCTTCAACTGTCCTCCTCTACAACTCAGACTCAAGTCAAGATAGATTTGAACATATAGTTATATTCATTTTACACTATTGTAATTTCTCTGACTCAACTGTATAATCAAAATAGTTCTGTATAAATGAAGTTACATTTAATGACAAAACACAAAAGAGCCTATATCATTAAATGGTGAAGTAGGGAGGGCCCAAAATCAATCCCTGTGGCACACCCTTAGACTGCTAGGAATTGAGATCCAGATGTGCCCATTCTCACACACTGATGTCTGTCTGATACGTAAAGTGATTGACTAACATGATAATTGAAGATAAAATGTTTACTGTATGGAGTAATTGGTCTAAGACAACTCAAGGGGCCTGACACTCTTTGTCATATTCATTGACAGATGACAGAAGGTCAATCAAATTGTTAACTGCAGGTGTTATGGAATTGCAACAACAGTCTCAATATTATTGTGCACCAGGTATGACACATTTCATTTAACTTAAGTGGTGATGATATACAGAACACATATTCACAACCTGTGATAATTTCATAGGTATGGTGTGTGTGTGTGTTTGTCATTTTTGACTATTCTTCAGTAAAAAAAAATCAATACATTTTAATTTCTGTCAGTATGTACAGATACTTTGTACACAAAGTGAGTTTTAATAGATAATAGATTATAATAGATAATAACTGCAGTAATTTTCATTACCTGTAGTCACTACCTGTAGGTCACAGATGAGTGCAAACCACAGAATGAGGTCTCAGTTCTCAGGTCTCTTGCTCTGTCGAAGGAACAACCACCCTCTGATGAAATGAGTCTCGGCTCTAAGCTGCAGGAATGACATTCTTTGTCCTGGCTTTGGTCACACTGTAACCTATGCAGTGATCCTAAAAAACTGTTGTTTCATGCACTTAATCTAAACCAGGCTCGGAAAATAACTGCCGGACATTTCGGTTAATTATGAAGATTGCTTTTTGAGTGAAATAGTCCTCAAGATTGAATGATGTGTTTTATCTGTCACTGTTTATTATTATTATTAAACTAAAATATATTCTCTGTAACGTTGTGATGATGTCATTATGCTGAGTTCACAGCACATTTAATTACACCACATATGCACCCCATTAACCTCTATGACCAAACTCCACTTGTAAAAACCCAGTTGTGATCCAACAACAACTCTTTACCTGTTATATTAACATTGTTTTTAAATAATTTGGAACACATTGTAACACGCTCCTCTTTGCCAACTTTATGGGCTCTTACATAGTATTGAATGTGCATTCTTGACGTGAACAGCATTATTGTCTATTTATTTAATGAGTATGATCATATTTTGAGGGAAAATATTTTCCTCCTTAGACTAAAGCTGGCTGGAAGCAGTTACACTTTGTTCACTGACTTGCCATTACTACATGAAATCTGATTCTGGATTTTGCCTCGCTGGCACCCAGTACAGCCACTTATTTTCACTGTGTTGAGCAAAATTTTGTCATAGTGCATGGTGTGATTTAAATCTACAAAAAAAAACAAATACCGCTACACAAAACAAGAGTTATTAGATCAGTTTTAGTGTTACAAGAAGTTTGAAGTGTAGCCAGCAGAGATGGTCTGACTGGAAAGCAAGCGTCAACATGAGGTACTTCCAGCACAATGTGGTCACTAATTATATTAACAGCTGGTTCTGGACCAGCTCTGCCAATAAGCCCATAATGGGGACGTAGTTAATGGGCAGATAGGCTACACTGCCAATTTACATTTGCTTGAGCTCTGCTTTCTGGCCTGTTTTGAAACTCAAATGTAATAAACAAATTTAAAAATATATTATTGCTGTTGTTGAGTTATACCTGTGTAGGTTACAACAATAGGCTACAATAAGTAGGCTACAACACAAACTTGGTGACTACCTAAGACTCAGATAAATCCAAATTCAGTTCAGTCAATTATTTATTATAATATACAATCACTTTCATTTTATTGACTTGTTTGTTCTATTGTCATGATCGTGACACTGGGTTACAGGCCTACATACAGTGGCTACATTGGGTTAGATGCTGTGTGACACTGCTATTAGTCCTATTTACTTAAATTAAAGAAATGCAAAAATGCAAAAATTGCGTTTTTCCCAGCAAAACTGTAAATACTCATCAAAGCCATTAAGGGTGTGCCTTGGGCATAGAGTTAACTACACATATTGATAGTACATTAATACTATACATGTGTCATATTAATCTTCATACAGTATTACACTGTTTTGCTGTAAGTCAACAGGAACTAACCACCAACAGGAAATGTCTCAAGATGTGCAATGACGCATGTCAGTCAAAGTGTTATTTTGGAATATTCTTGGTAATTGAACTCAAAGGGATGCTACAGTATGTTACATACAAAAAGTTGGGGACTTGCAACAGACAGATAGAAAAAAACTACCCACAGCTCCTGGCTGTAGGTATTGCAACTCAATAGCATATTTTATTAGACCTTTCCTGACAGTTAAATATAACTTTCAAAATCCATACTCCTAGTCTATAACTCAGCTTTCTGTGAAATCTTTTGAAGTTTTAAGCCTAACTCAAGATAACCCTTATGACTACCTCAAGGTTATTTTCTCATAATTTAGAAAGCTCAGCTACAGAAGACATTGTACAACTGTTTTCTGCAGTTGAGTAGTGCTTTCTATGATGAGTTAACTGAATTTTACATGTAAAATCGGTTGTGTGCCCCCTATCAACAAATACAGAGCAAATTGTTTTTCCTTATTAATTTATTTTTTCTTCCTTTTCAGCAGGACTTGAAATTTGCATCTGTGAGTAGCTCCTTCATTGATGTTGTAACTGGCAGCACATTCCCAATGCAGCAAATTCAGAATAGATGCTGACATCTTTGAGTATACTTGATTTAGTCATTTTTCCAGTGTGGTCGCACTACATACTTAAACCTGTTTATATTAGTATGTAGTTTGTAATTAGGACAGCATTACTCGTAGGTAGGCACTCCAGGTATAGCAGTCTCTAGTTAATCCTCTACCCCAGAGAGCTCAAAGCCTCTCAGCACTGTCACGTTCTGTTAATGTTAATCTGAACTGGATCCAATGCCAAGGGTTGACCCACTGCCTCCGACCCTGCCACAGCTGAGGTCAGTATCTGACGTCACTCAGAGAGGCTGGGTGACCTGTGCCAGTGTGCTGGGCTGTGAGAATTACCACCAATTACCTGGATTTAAAATGCCAATGACCTTTGATTACATTATTGGAGTTATTTGGTGTGTAATTGATATATTTGCACATTTCAAAGGCATATAAATAGACAGGAGAAAATATAGAATTATATGTGTGTATGCATGGACTATCAGCTTAATTTGACTTGTTTAACAGAGACAGACAGAAACGCCAAACAGAAAGGAATTTAATTTTTAATTTCGCTAGACCCACTGAGGTGAGTTATTCAGAGGGAGAGCAGATGTTCTGTGCACCGCTGCTGCACAAAATGTGTCTGCTCACCCTTTGCGATGGACAGCCTGGCTGAGAAGATACATAGAACAGAGGGAATTATTTTCATTTAGGAAATATGCTGCATCTATTCTGTTACTTTGTATCAAAGAGGCAGCTACTTTGTAAAATGGCTGCATTGAGGGGACAAATTTGAAACAGTTGGTTTTAGGAAAGAATTCAGTTGTTTGAGTGGGTCTAATTCAACAAATTACTGTCACTCAGAATTTTGTGTGCTTTCAGCAGAGTCCATGCGTGCACAGAAAAGCCCAGGCATGTAGGTATTTGTTAGTTCAATGAATACCCATGTGGAATGTATGGGACAGACCACTTTGTTCTGTGCACTACGGTGCTCCTATGTTTTCATGTTGCTATTGGTGGTTGACTAAGGATGAGCATAATTACCCACAATCCTTACCCCTTTTTCTGTGCATGCATAGAACAGCTAATCTTGTATAAGCCCTAAGGGGCTGTTATGATAAATCCCATTGTTAGGGTGAAGCTTGTGTGAAATAGGATAAAGGTTATGTATTGTAAGTGTCATTGACTTTGTGGATGCTAGAGTGAGTCACAGCATCTGTAAATAGGGCTGATACCATGGAAAAGACCAGACATGGTCCTTCTGTGCTCATAGAAGTAGAGTTACAATGCATTACCATAAGTTACATTGTATCTCATAATGCACAATGTGCAGAATAAAAAACAATTTAGTGTGAACTTTCTTTTACAAATACAAACCAGGTATGTTTTATGTGTCTGAAACATCCTTTATATATCACCTTGGTCCTGTCAAGTATGAAGACAAGCTAACCACTCCTCTGGACCCACTAACTCAACAATTACACTTCCTCTAGACACTGGGGTTGCCTAATATTTACCAAAATTGTCCTAAAATTGCCATGAGTCCCACAAGTGACTGTGTCTTGTCATTGTAGTCATTGACTTATAAAAACATATTTGTCATCTTCACTAAAATTATTTGCCATTTAAAAGTCATTCATGAAGAGTACAAGAAAAGCACAGGAGAAATGGCTGTAGGCAAGATTTACTGCAATGTAAGTGCTGCAATTTCTATTTTATATTAAATATATATGACATTTATACAAATCCCATTTCCAGAAAAGTTGGGATATTTTCCAAAATGCAATAAAAATCTTAATCTATGTTTTGTTAATTCATTCAACCTTGGTTTAACTGACAAAGTACAAAGAAAATATTTTTAATATTATATTATATTTTTTAAATTAAATATAACAAAGTTAGAATTTCAAGCCTGCAACACACTCAACAAAAGTTGGGACAGAGTCAAAATAAGATTGAAAAATGCACAGAATTTCCAAGTAACGCCTGTTTTGTGCCAAAATTCACCAAAAATGTGTTAATCAGTTTAAAAGGAATATTTCACAATGCAAGATTAAAATATGGTAAGATATAAAAAATAAATAATATAAAATAAAAAGTAGACATAGCCTACATGTAAACACCAACAACATTCCGAAGGGCAATTTGAATTTTCCATCTGGAGAGAAACAGCAGCAACAAGATGATAATATCCATCTTAACTGTATTTGACCACCAAGCATCATCAATGGAAACACAGAGTCCACATCCTCTCATTTTGCTGGAGTCACCTGCCGAGTGCTTGAACCGGGATGTTGATGAGGCAGATCTTTGTAAAGATGGTCCAGACTGGGCCAACATGACTCCAATCCTGACTCTCTCTCCTCTCCTGTGAACAATCACTGCCCCCGCTGTGGTGCCTGGTCCAATTGATCTTGCTGGTGGACCGTGGTCCGCTGCTTTTTAATACAAAAACCCAGTCTTCCTTTTTTCTGTCATAGTTAATACTTATTTCGGCAATAAAGCCAGAAAAAACTGCTGAAAAACAGTGTAGCAAAGTTTAAAGGAGCCACACTTTTGCCATAGCAATTATTTGTTAATAATCATTGTGTAAAGGTCAAGGTCCGAAAGCCCTGTTGAATGTGCATGACCTTCAAATTATCAGGCGGCACAGCCTGAGAAACCATCATGCTTCTGTGACAAATATAGCCACATGGGCTTGGGTGTCTTCCTGGTACAACCATGCTTTTTTCAGTAGGACAATGCTAAGCCTCATTCTGCAAGGGCTACAACAGCGTGGCTTCGTAGACACAGAGTGCATGTACTTGACTGGCCTGTTGCCAGTCTTCTATTGAAAATGAATGGCGCATGAAGAAGAGAATCAGACAACAGCTACCACATAGTCTTGAGCAACTGAAGTTTTGTATCAGAAAGAAAGAAAAACGTAAAAAAAAAAGGAAAACTGGGACAATTAGTATCTTCACTTCACAAACTATTAGAAAGTATTTTTTAAAGGAAAGGTGATGTAACACAATAGTAAACATGCCTCTCTCCCAACATTTATGAGTATGTTGAGGCATAAAATTCTAACTATGTTTATATTTACAAAATAAATGCTGTTAAAATTTTTCTTTGTACTTTAGTCAGTTATGTAAAGGCTCATGTGAATGATCAAATCCCATATTTTGTTTTTTATTGCATTTTGGAAAATATCCCAACTTGATACTAGATATGCCAGTTCCAGGGCCTTTGTACTCAGTGTGCCAGCTCGCTATCTGACTGGCACACCTAAATGAAACAGAGCCTGTCACTAATGTTATTTGTTACACCTGTGCTGCTGTAAAAAGTCAAAACTACAGACTAAATTTTAAAAATATAAATGTGATACTGCCATCAATCAAGGCTGTTTGATTAGCTGTTAGTCAGCTGTTTTCCTGCTGCGTAAACGATGGCTAAATGTCAGAGGGGATATCTTTCCTCAGCTGCAGCTTTTAAGCTTCTCTCCGCTCACGTTTAAAATATGTGATAGGATGTATAGTACAGTATGGTCTTTGGTGTACATGTTTGTGTGTGTAGCATGTAGCTGTGTGTGTATGTTTTTGTGCTTGTGTATGCTTATGAGTTTATTTATTTATGGCTGTCTATGCATGTTTATTTGACAGCGTTTATCTTATTATTGGCAGTTTTCGACCAGTGGAAAAGTGCTACACAGGCAACTGAAATGTGTGTCATGTTGCCATCTTGCTCACACATATGCATGTGCGTCATCGTGCCATACAAAACAAAATTGGGACCCCCCAAAAAAACCCAGCTCCATAGTGCTACTAGTGGTCAAACACACCAGAGAGTAACTTAAGGTTTTCCTCAAAGACAAATTGCTCTGGAACAAAAAAAAATCCTTTAACATCCCCCTGTAGCATTTGGCCTTGGACATTTTTGGAGCTATTTAGCATATCTAAGGCTACATACCAAACGTTAGCTTGCACTGATTTGAGACATTTGTTATCATTCATAATGGTAGGTTTTCAGCTGGAAAGAAGTCATATTCACAATATGAGTGCACAAAAAGTACTTTATTACTATGTCTAGATCCCATCTAGATCCTGATCCAGCAAATGTGAGTGAAACCAAAAATACAATGGGAATAAGTCACCCATTCAAAACTCTGTGTGCAGAACTGAAGTCAAGTTGAGGATTATCACATTTTATGTAGAAATAGTTAATCACCACAGGCAGTGACTGTAGGTAGCTTAGAGTTAAAATGTGCAGTTCCAACGGGGTTCTTTGTGGCCAGTTATACAGCCATGCTTTTCAGTTGTAATGGATCAGCACAAAACTGGTTATATTGCTCCTTTTGCATACCATTTTTAAGAAAGCCTTTGTAGTTGGTGGCCTGTGATGTCATTTAAAAGCTTTGCATTTAAGCAGGCATCATTAGGGTTTTGTCTATAAATGGATAAAAAGAACTTTGAGTTGCTTATTCACTAAACAAGATTTAATTTTTTTGTTTATGTAGTCATTTCCAGTTGTCCTGAGGCCTACAGGATGTTCCACAAACAGATTTACATTGTTAGTTTGATGAGTCACATTATGTTGTTCTTGCAGTTACACTTTCAACTAAAATAAATACATGTTGTTTGGTGTGCATGAATAAAGGAAAAAAGTGAGACAGGCAGAAAGTGTGAAGGAGAGTGTGTAGGTGTGTGCTTGTTCATGCGTGTTTGTTTTGTGAAAAGATGTTTGTTACATATTTTCTAGCCCATAGCCAGCTGGCTGAGTAACCAAACTCTACCATTACTCTTACCTACATACTGTAAATCTGTCTTGTAATATTTAATGAGAGACTAAGTAATGCTAATTGCTCATTTCAATTACACCATATATGTATGTTAATTGATCCTTTCCAGACCAAAACCTCTGTTATGGTTGTGTGATTGTGGCTGGGGAAAAACATGATTAGCATTCTTTTGGGGGGTTGAGTCTCATGGGTTTTATTTAGCACCAAAGATCTACATGGGAGAGTCTGTCCTACAAAGCACCATTAAAGTAATAGTTACATTTTGAGAAATCCACTTATTCGCTTTTTTGCTTAGAGTTAAATGAGAAGATTGATACCACCATCGGGTCACAGCTTGCGTACCTCTGTCTAAAGGTTAAAAAAAACTAAAATAACAAGCTGTGGTTTTAATGGGGGTTATGTGTGGGTGTCTTACTTGAGACTCCAGGAAGTCATCACACCTGGCCAACAAACAGTCCCACACATAATCCTCTTTAAAGTGCAACTACAACCATTCTTACACTCTTGTATAGATTGAACAAACCAAATAAACCATGTTTATTCATAAGCTTTAGAGGTACTGGTAGTCAGATTTTGATATATTTGAAATAGCTTGCTAGTTCCCCATTTTCCAGTCTTTGTGTTAAGCTAAGCTAAGCAGAGCTAAACAGCTTGCTGGTTGTTTCTTCATATTCAGTGTACAGCAAATAAGCATATTACCAACAAACTTTTCCCTTAAACGCAAAGACATGTTACTATTTGTTTTTACCACAGTAAATGCATTTGAACATATATTGCTCTTTGGGATGATAATTAGGGATGCATATTATGATGATATAAGTAAAGCATGTGTTGAATTCAGAATATCCACATACTCTGAGAGTCATTGATGAGTAGGAGCTGAAGATATCAGTTTATCCTAAAAAAAATCTCTTATCTAGGATATGAGCTTTTGTTGATAGAAAATGTGTGTAAATGCAGTACATGTAGTATACTGTATTTGAAACCAATACAAGTTCTGAAAAGAGTAGTGAGTAGTGAGTATGTAAAACTTTGTTGGGCAGACAGACCAGTATGTTTCCACTGGGAAAGGGCTGATTTTGATTTTCCTGCTGAGATGTTTTCAAAATGACAAACAGTAGATTATGTCCTACATCCAAGCAGCTCATAATTGGAAAGCAACAACTGAAATTAAACTTTAAAGTGTTCCATATTTCTCAAAAGCTTCACAAAGGACAAAATGTTTTATGTTAAATATTAAAAGCAGCAATATCGGTCACTATTACAGTGAAACCTGTGCTCATTCAGTGTTTGGCACAAAAACTGTCTGTCTGAACTGGAAACTTGCATGTGTGTCCTGACATTCTAACATTACTAGTTACAAACAGTCAATAAGGCTGTCACGACATCAGCCAATATTTTCTGATGAATTATTGATTAGGTATGAGAACTCTGGAAGACACAGTTGTTATTAGAGGGGTTGGTGTTGTGAAACATACATCCTTGCTTGAGAAGAGAAAAACTTGGAGGGATAGTTTGAAGACTCGGCTGCATTTTAACATTTTAATCCCAAGGAAATATTTTCTCAACAAATATAAAAAACATAAATGCTGGGCTTGATTCTTTTCTAAATGTTGATTGAGTAAAAAGTCTGAACTTATTAGGCAGACAACAATGATAAATATGTCTAAAGGGAGATAGCTGGCAATGCCATGGACTATTTCCTCCCTTCAGTGAAATTACACAAATACCAAGATTCAGACAACTCCACCGGAGACACAAAATGCCTGTAAGGTCTTTTCTCAAAACACCAAGGACACAGAGATATTCTGTTACACAGGACACAGAAACCAGATGCCCACATACCCACACACACAGATGCACATGCACACCATCCAGACACCCCTTTGAGCTTCCTCAGGGATGAATCATCCGGGGTCTGATGTGGTTAACGACAACCAGTGTTTCTGTGTTTGCTCAGATTCCACCCTTACAGCCACATGGTACTTGATAAGTTGAGAAGCTGCGTTTAGCTGAGCCATCACAAAGTTTTCTTCATTCCCACGATTTTTTCCTGCGGTTGCTGACTCAATAAAAGAAGCCATGTATCTCTACTGAAAAAAGATAGCTAGACTTCTAAATGTCACTTTTGACATTATTTTTCCATCTGAAGAGTCATCCCCTGATTTAGCGTTGCACTTCTGTAACAATGCCGGACTCTTTATGAAAAGGTCTTATTTCACACGTTCTTCATCCATTTTAAAATCTGGCGGCCACCCACAATACAACTCAGTCGAGATTGATCAGTCGAAATTGGTCAGAGATTTTGATGTGTTCATAGTGCCTAATGCAGCCTATGCAGTATTCGCCAAACAAATAAACAGATTTTGATGTGTAAAATGGGTGAAGTTACCCATTAATTGGGTGTGTCACAATATGAAACAGGATTTCAGGTGACTTGGCTTGTAAACTCACAAAAATACTTTGCAAATATAAAACAGATCTGCAAATACACAAATTCCAAAATTCCACAAATAAAAAATATATATCTGTGATCTGTTTTATTTAATAGTTTACAAATCGCAATCGCTTCCTCTCCCGACACAACACCACGGTTGAATTTCAGTCTGCATGCACTTCTTGTTGAGTGCAGCTGATATTGTCTTAGCAACAGCATCAAGCTAGCACTTTCATCAGCTCTGCTGTACTTTGAAATGCGGAAATTACGTCGTCAGCAGGCAACATCATGTGGTCTCCTAAAACAGCCAAGTGACATGATTTTCGTTCCACCGGCGGGAAGTTTGTTTCACACTGTGTGTGCACAACTAAGATCGACAAATACAGGTGGGACTCACAAATGCCCGTTTGAAAGTAGTAAATGTTAGGAAGATATTCACAAATGCTTTTCAACAATTTGTAAATGAAAACTGGAATCACAAATGCCTATTTGAAAGTTGAAAGGAAGGTTTAGAAAATATTCACAAATGTGGTTAATTTATTTGTAAACTATTTAACATATTTAAATTTTTTTTATTTGAGGAATTTGTTTGTGTATTTGTAGATCTGTTTTATATTTGCAATATATTTTTGTGAGTTTACAAATCATCATTTTGTGTTTGTGGAAAGTGTATATTTACACATTTACACACGGATCGCTCATCTGTTCACACAAAATGATCTCCATATCCTTGTCCCAAAAATGCATGACTGAATACTTAATTGATATTCTGTCAGATGAAGATTTTTTTTACACATTGAGGTTTAAGCTTCTCAAAGGAAAAGTTTGACATTTTGTCACCATTTCTTTATATCTACATATTATCTTCTCCTGTCTCTGTCTTACTGTCTTTCTAGTGTATGTGTGTGTCTCTTTCTCAATCACACACACACACACACACACACACACACACACACACACACACACACACACACACACACACACACACACACACA
>JAPMOB010009026.1:0-13723 GCA_029875015.1 Lepomis gibbosus | reverse complement strand
GAGGATGTCAGAGACAACGTTGTCAGCTACAACGATGAAGGGGGCGGAGAGGAGGACACTCAGGCCTTTGATATTGGCACGCTTCGCAACCCAGAGGTGATGGATGCTAACAAGCTACGCAGGGACATCATACCCGAAATGCTGTTTCCCTTTCGGAGGACATCACCTATAAAGGACAACACGGATGTCAGAGACTTCATTAATGGGAGGCTTCAGGAGAACGATTCAGATCCTACAGCACCCCCCTATGACTCCCTGGCTACGTATGCTTATGAGGGCAGTGGGTCACTGGCAGAATCCCTCAGTTCACTGGAGTCTGCGGCCACCGAGGGGGACCATGATTATGAATATCTCAGCAACTGGGGACCACAATTCAAAAAGTTGGCAGAGATGTACATAGGGAAGAGTCCTGACAGAGAGACCTAGACAGAGCCACGTCTGTCTCTCTTTTTTCAAAACCCATTTTTTTTAATTGTCTGTTTATCTAGTTAGCTAGCCAGACAGCTATTTGTCTAGTTAGTTAGCTAGCAATCTAGTTGACTGTCTGTCTACCTATCTATCAAGCTATCTATCTGTTTATCTGTCTAGTTTGCTAGCTAGCTCGCTAGTTAACTAGTAGTCTATTTGATTATCATACACAAACAAATAAACAGACAACCACACACACACACACACACACTCCTGCAGTCCTCTTGTGGATGCTGAAATGGAAACTGAGACTTGACTGAGTTGAATTTTCTCATTAATGGAGATAAAGCATACTATGTTTTACTGTTTTTGGTCATAATCAGTAAAGATGCCTTTGAATTTTAGGATTTTTTGTGAACAATGGTGTGGACAATGTGTTTTGTAATTGACCTGAGAGATAGTAGTATTGTATACTATCAATGTTAAATGGCATTGGACTGGGTTTGGGTGGGGTAGGGAAGGAGTCAAGTGGTTTTTCCAGCCACCTCCATTAAATACTGTAAATGTACAAAGTGTTTTTAATGATGGACATCCTATATACTATTTGCTATCTTTGTTTGACAAGCAATGTTCACGTGAGTGGTTGGTGCAATTTATTTGTCAAACTGTGAATTCATTTCATCATATAGGTGTAATATGTAATGGAAAGTGTATGTTGTAGGAAACTGTCATACACTGAATTCACGCTGTCTGAATGCTGAGTCATATTGTTTTATATTTATATTTTTATACTTATTTTCTTAATAAAATTATGTAAAAAAAAAAAGAAGCTGTTATATTTTCGGTCTATTGCCTGTTTTTGTTGTTACTGAAAAAGTGTTTCTGCAATTACGGATTTAGGAACTACACATCACTACTTTCCTGAATGTTGGGAATACTGTTTTCACGCACTAAGACAATGCAGATGGGGTTCATTAAAAACTTGCATATGTTTAAAGCAATGTAATGAGGCCATTTTGAGATTAATTAAAACTATATACCATATGAGGCCCACATCAGTGTACTTAGTGAGGATTTTATTTTATTGCTGTATTTTTTAAGTTGTTTCTGTGTTAGATAGGAGAGTCACACTTTTTCAAAATAAAACACAGAGGGATAGTGACACAGAAAAAAAAGAAAAATAGAGGCCAAATGTTTTCTTTGTATGTATCCATTTCATTTTCAGTATTGCAAAAATTAACCTTCCTTTCCCAAAGAGCAGAGAAAAAAACATTTAGGAATCTAGCTGTCTTGTTAGTATTACCTGAATCTGACAAGCTGCCTGATTTCAGCAAAGACGCAGCAAAGAGGCACTGACTTGGGTTTTGACAGACGGATATCATGTACAGAGCTGAAGTGCTGTAAGTAATTTTTGTGATATTACAGTGCTATGTCTACTTCTGGGTAGTTGTGTATGCACATTCACATGGATCTATTCTATATTTCAACATTTAAGGCACAGGATATATTGTTTTTTACTCTACATCTCATCTGGTTTTTCATGAAATTAAGAGGATATAAATGATTTGGAATCTTTAAGGGTATTTTGTTTTAGTGTTTTGTTTTGTTTGGGGTTTTGAGTGGAGATTCGGTTTCCTCTCCTCTTTAAAAGGAAAAAAAAGTTGCTTGTTTGATGCTGTTTGCTACACCTATCTAGACATTATTTGAAAAGCACATTCTTTTGGGGTACAGCAACAATTGAATGATTGTTAAATCTGTATACAACCTCACACAATACCCTTGTTACGAACATGACACTTCCCAAGTTACAGTATACCAAACTCTGTGTCGCCAATTACACACTCATCTGCAAATGTTTTGTTATTCTGTACAGTACTTGCTGATTAGTGGACAGCTGTGGAGATGACAATACCTCAAATCAATGCCCTTCTCATGTCCCTTCACTTGGTTTCAAATCTTAACAGCTGCCAGCTCACCGCTGAAGTGCTATACATGTAGCTGATGTCCTGTTTATCAACGTGTAACTCCTGAAGATCTTCCAACATGTGTACCATACCCAGAGGAATTATTTGTAAAGTTTAACTGTTGTTCTGTTGTTAAATGCCTGTGCGTCTACCCAGTCTGTCTATTTGACATAATTTATTTATTTACTGAGTCCATAAAAGCTTTCAGTTTCGTCATTTGAATTTTAAAAGATACCATGTTAGCTATCACTAAAAACATGATTACAGAAATGAGGATTTCAGGACTCACTTTACATAAGGACAACTAATTACAGTATTGCTGAATAAGGAACTATGATTAGACGTACCTGTACAATCTGATGCGAGCCAATATAACATATATAAGTAATGAATCCCATCTCTGTGAAGCTTTAGACCTGTTGTAAATTTTGAGACCTGTGTTAGTGTTTGTGTTGCACTGGACTGCAATCCATGGATATGTGTTTTGATTGCTTTTCCCATCGCTGTTACAATTACCTCTGAAAATAATGCAGTCCAGAACCACAACATACACTAAGGCCTCAAAAACACTAAATTAAAATATGATTTGCATTATATTCTACAGGTATATATAATATTAGTGCTGAAAAACCTATTATTATTGTATTATATTAAATGCACATACAAAGACGACGAGGCAGCAGTGGCCGTGCTTTCTTTCACGGTACTGCTTATTCTGGAAGGATGAGCCAGCAGCAAAGCCTGGACCTAATTTTGCAAAACCTTCATCTGGAGTCTCTGGAGTTCAAGCCCTGTCCACACCGCAGTACGCCCACAGATTATCCATGTCACACAATTATTATTGACTATCCCGCTTCTGTCACCTGCCACAGCTTGCACACACAGTCCACAGAGCTTACCTGCTGATCACAGCAGAGCTTTTTGTGTTTCCCATATTGATCATCTTTCAGCTACTAATGACAATGTAAGTGATGTTTACCAAAATATTTCAACATGGAACTGTGTCATGATATAACAGATAGCTAGATGAAGGGTGTTAAGGGAAATTAGCTGAATAAAGTGCTGAATCTCCCAGTAGGTCAATTAATGTTACCAATTATTGTTTTGTTTTTTTTTGTCCAATATTTCTATATTGTTAAGTGTCCAGTTGGCTAGTGAAATAGCGACAGCACACTCTTGGTTTGTTTTTCTTTTACTTGCTATAGCACATGCACATTCATTTAAATGTCTGTCAACAAAATTTAGCTGTAGATATATATTCCCGTTTGTTGTGTAAACGGTAGAGGCATCTGTCTTTAATGGACCATAAATTAACTAATAAATATCGCCACATTTGTACTAAAACATGGAGATTATGATCAAGAATCTTTGCACTTCAACAAATTAGTTTGAATGAAAATGTGGAGTTCGACCCATAAAGAGGTTTTGTTTTTAAGTGCATGATGTTAATAATGTATTATTGAATATGAAACACCACTATGGAAGGATTTTGCTTGTCATAAAATAATGTGGTTTTATTTCCATTGGGATGAATCAAAGGAAATGTTCTGAATTTGACCTGCTATGCAGAGACACGTGCCCAGTGAGAAGTCATTATTATTCCATAATTTCATTAATGGTGTATACCCATTATGTTTCATGTCTTGCCACTAATTTGACCACAGTGACCTGTGTAGGGAGAGGGCTTATATCCTCTAGAGTATGTCTATTGGCTATCTAGACAGAAGGGGAAACTTTCTCCCTTAATCCTACCCACAAGCGAATGCATGATTAGAGCTTACGTAGAACATATTCCGGTTGATGTAAGAATTTGCACGTTACATGGACTAATACATGACATATTACTCCTGATGGTAAACAAACTTTTGGCAGCTGCAGCATTAATTCAAAAGATATCCATGAAAGAAAAGATTGATTGTAGATATTTTTCTCTTAGGATGAGCTGCTTGGAAGGCAGCTATACTCACCACTATACCACAGTTTCTGTATGCTATGTCCATTGATTTCTAACAATATTGATCACTTTTTTTATCATTTTCTTTTTCTGATGTTGTGTTTTTTTGTTTTAGGTTGTGTATTTCTTGAAAGTTACATCAGCTTCTCACAGAAAATCATTTTTCCTAATGCAAAGGGGGTACCAGCCATAAGAGGCAGCTGAGCTCCAACTTGGAAAAGCTATATTCCAGATTGTATGTACACAACTCCTCTAGTGTTATCACAGACAGACTACAGACAGCAGGTTGATGCCATAACTTCTAGCCTTTCATTTTTAGGATGTTTTTGTGCCCCCTGCTAAGCTCATAAGAAACAAGCTCCGTGTCAGGATTCATAATGCATAATGTTTTACATGGGTCTTTTGTGGCTGGGGAAAAAAAATGAAAAAAAGATGCAAAGTACTGAAATCAATAATGCAGGTGAAATATTGGTATGCAGACAAGATGTGACAGCACTGGCAGGCCACCTGGGGCTTTTTTTTCCCTTGTCCTGTGCCAGGACTATTTAAAATAGGCCTTTCTATCCCCCCCCCCAAACAAGTAACAACCAGATCCCCAAGATACCCAATTTCTAACATGGCCTGCACTTAATGTAGCTTAATGTAGCTAAAATGTAACTGAAAGGGTGTTATTTTTAAACACATATTGATTGCATAACTGTCCATTTGGTTACTTGTAAAGCCTCAGTTACCCAGCTTGAGTGCAGAATTGATTTTTCCATTAACTGACCTTTAGAAACTAAAACCCCCGTGTGTCAACATAGGTACACTTCAGAAATGTGTAGTAAAATAAAATCTGTTTTAAAATGAATCATGAAGAGCATTGTTATTTAAAGGTACTACTACAAGCCTAAAGCTATAATAAGATATGACAGGCATCTATATAGATATTGATGTTGTGTTGACCCTATAGTAAAAAGTTAGTAAGCTCTACTTCTGGTACTTTCTTTTGTTTGTTTCCGTATAACTTACTGTTCATCCAACAGTCAACTTCATAGCCTGATCTAAGGTCTGACTGTGGAGTGTCTGGGTTAGGCATGGCCTGCCCAGTTTTAGCCAGGTTGCACACCTTAGGACAGACTGTCACATGCATGTGAGCCAGACAAGTCACAGCATGGACAGATGAGGGCCAGTGAAGAGAACACAAGACTGTGAAGCTTAGCTGAATCCCAGGGTTTTGACATGTGGTGACACCTGCTCTGTCTCGTACACCTTCTACAACTGCTCTTTTTTTAGACAACAATTCACAAAACACAACTTGTATTTTTCACAAGAAAAACACATTATACACAATAACAAGATATGAGATGGTGATAAAACACTCTGAACTAGCATGTTAAATTAATTCAGTTAAACTCAAAGATGCAGTCCCTGCTGACAAAGTCTCATCATCCTGGATTAAGCACTCGGCAGGTGGACCATGTTCTGAGCTGTCCGAGTAGCAACATGAGAAGAGGCAGACTGTGTTCACATTGATGATGCTTGGTGCTCAAACGCAGTCCAAGTGGATGGACACTGTCTCCCAAATGTCAAACTTAATATGATGAAAACCATATTGTCATCGCCATCTTGTTAGTCCTGTTTACATTATTGCTGAGGCAAAATTTAAAAAAAATGCACCAGTTTCCTGGGTGTATGTGTGTATATAAATAACTGTATATCTTGTTTTATTTAATTTATTTATATGTTACCATATTCTAATATACATTTATACATTTAATTTTCTGCTGTGATTTGAATGTGTAGCATGAAGGGCCTACAAGCTTAAATAAACTACCTTGATACCTTATACATCTTTGGATCAACTGATTAAAATTATGACCAATTGTCAGTCATAACATTACAACTGAAGACCAACTGAAACCAGAATTCCAAAACTTAAAGTCCTAAACTAAAAGCTTAACAGTGTCAACTGTTAGTTGACACCATTAACACTTAATTTCAATCAAAATCTTTTTTTTAAACATGTACAAAGAAAAATAGTCATGATTATGTCATAGCTCATGTGGGTAAATGTAAAAACATGTAGCTGATCCATAATAAAGCATTTCAGCATACTGTGTGTGTGTGCTAGTAAAAAAAAAAGTACGTCTGAGAGACATGATCTCATTGAGGGCACACACACACACACCAAATTTAATTTAAGTAATTAAAATTGCCATTTTCATATTTTTTGTGATGGCAGCAATTTCAACCATTTTTTTACCTTAAAGAAGATTCACTTTTCACAAAATTGAGTTTTTCAATTGTGATAACAATCATGACTTCACATGAAATTTTATAAAAGACAAAAACCTTGCCATGGTCAGTGTTTTGTAGTTGTTGAAATCTTGGAGCCACTCTCGCAGGTTTGAAGCAATTTCAGTGTCCTCCTGGCTAGTAGTTATGAATGTGGGTTGAACATTAAAAAAACACAAGGCAGCTTTTTTTCCCCCCCTTAGGGAAAGAAAATTACTTCTGAGCACAAAGGGAATGCATCAGTGGCATGGCATGCTGCCTAGTTTGTTATAATTACAAGCAAAAGCAGTTCTGAATAGGCATCTTAATGACCAAACAAATTGTTGCATATTGCAAACCCATCTGGATAATTTTCTTAGGGGAAATGTAATTGCTGTTCAGAAATTGTGAATCTTTGTTATGGTGAGTTTATGCACATAAAGAAGGCATGCAACACCTGAGATAATGCATAATGCTGATGCTTTGCTGTCAGCTGTCCCTGTGATGGTTTATTTCATGTGTGTGGCTATGTACTTTTACATTGGACTGATTAAAAAAATAAGTAACATCAGGGAATCTGTTGTAAAAAAAAAAAAAAGTTCAACACAGGTTCGACTTTTTATCTGTGTTCCTACTTCCAACACTCCGGGCTGCAGAGTGGCTTAGGAATGTAGTACCTTACCGGTTCACCAGTAGATTTCTTTAATTAGTATTTGGCTCCATCTCCTGGAACATGTAGATGCTGCAATACTTCCATTATTTGTTGACAGCCTCATAAATTTTATTTTATTTTACTAAAATCAATACGATAGATATTTCTGGATGATTCAATAATAGAGCAATTTCAAAATAATATGTAAATTTCTAGATTGCTTTGTTCCATTCAGTCTGACTGAACTACTGACTTGACATACAGCAGTGTTATTTTCTGGAAACACCGCTCTAGATAGGAATTAATTTAATTCCTATCTAGAGCGGCCAAAGCATGTCAATCATACAGTATTAAAGTCACATTTTAGCAAGCTATGGTGTGTTACAGACACAGTCGAAATGGGTTGTTTGGTTGGATGGCCATCAACAGAGGGCAGCAGAGATCTTTAAACAAATAGTGGGAAGCTGTAACCAACTGTTTTGCTGCTACACAGACTCCCATGCACTGACCTATAGCAAAGAGCTATAGCGCCACAGATGTAAAAATAAATAAATAAAAAAATCTTTAAAATACTTTCTTAAAAATAATTTTTTTAAGAAAGTTGCATTTTTTTCATCCCAATTTTGCAAAGCCATCACATGAATTAAAGTCTCACTGAAAGTGACTGCTCATTCATACCTACACCATTAAAAGACAATAACTAACTAAAACATATTTTATGTTGTCAAAGGTTTGTTTCCATCAGTAATGCAGGTGCAATGCTGAATATAATTTAAACTGTATTGAGTTGATAACGCTGTGAAGTTATTTTACACACTCCTCAATCATGTGGTCATAATTTAAAAGGTGAAAGCATTACAGCTTGAGACTTTAAGTGCTTTAGTAATATTTTAAAAGCAGAAATATGAAAGATTAATAAAAAGTCGCATCTAAAAGTAATATTTTTAAGTACCAGAAGACAGCCAACTCTTTCTTAAAGATAAGTCTGAGTTCAAAAGCTGTAGCAAAAATTTAGATCAAAAAGATGGGTTTTTTACATAATTTTGGGCATCAAGCAGTGCTATGTTAGAAACTTGTATACATAATATAAACTGTTATTTAGTGAGCTTATAAACTGATTTTACTTCACTGTTCTCATCTAAATTGGCAATGAGCAAGTAAGTGTATTTAGTGTCTGAACTATCCCTTTAAATAACGGCTGTTTGTCAGCTTCAGGTAAGCAATGCCTACATAGGTATACCAGCATACTAAAAAGTGTTTTAATTTTAATAAGAGCATTTCTCCAGTTGTGTAACTAGCGGTGATCTCCCTATACTAGTCTCCCTAGTCTCAGTTACCAAACAATCATAAAGCAATGTTCATACACACTATAAGGTGTGGCAGCAACCGTTCAGGATACCTTTTCATTGGATGTGTTATTTGAGTTGCACCATTCAGTGTTTATGATCATGGCCATTTAATTTTCATGTTGCACAGATGATATTCTGCCAAAACCATAGACCCTTTGTACGGATGATTACGTTTCCTGATTTAGACTTGTCCTTGCGTTCACCCTGCTTAAAATGAAAACAAAAAACAAAAGACATGAATGCACACTTCCATCAAACAATATCTGCATAGAAATCAGATGCGTCATCTTTAATTAACTCTCTCAAAATCTGCCTAGAAACCAATCCCTTATGTATTTAACCCATTACTATTCAAATTAAATGAGCTCAGATGTGATATCTCTCCATCCATTCCAAACCATAATCTGCAAAAATATGTAATGAAACAAAATCTACAGTGATTCTTCTTACAACATATTAGGATGGACTAGTTTTGTTTTTGTTTTTTTATAGTGCCAGCATGTGACAGATTAGATAATCCCTGTGACTGCTGGCTTTTGTATATGGAGTGTGTTCCAGAGGTCAACTCTGATCTCATCTTCTATTTTCTACGTTCGTTAAGCTCCGATCTGCTAACTGTGTCCAAATAGGGTGATTCTGTGTTCAATTAAGCAGGGCAGACACAGGACATTCAACACAATGTCAATGAGGTGCCACTAAGAGTGAGCTATCAGTTTGATAGACAGTCAGGGAGGTGTATAATAAGCTGTTGTATGTCCCCTGATTCTGCACCACCCAAGGCCATCCCTACAATTGAATTACACCGGTGCCTTGGTAAGTCACAGCTGATAGGGCCTCATGCATTGCAAAAAGCCACCTTGCAGTGACTGACTGACTGTGTTGTATAATTGTGTGGTTGTCTGTAGCTATCATGGCACTGTCTTCCAACCAGCCACGGCCATGAAGCTAGTATAAAGAGACCCGCTAGGCCACACAAAGCACTGCAGTTGTCCTTAGGCAAGTGGCCAGTGAGAGAGAGAAAGAGAGAGAAGTAAAGTAGGGAATTAGGGGGATGGGGTGACTGCTATGCACAGTGAGCCAAATATCCCTGGGCCACAAGCCAAGCGGCCAGTCATAAGGATGGTGTGCCAAGAGAATGCCATCCGGCCAGGTTGCACAGCCAGATAAAAAGCTCCGCGGGTTGCCTGTAGCTCAACAGACATCCCACAATACAACAGTGTCATCTCTTCTCACTAACTAGCATCTTTCCATAGCATGATTCACAGCACATCACTCCAAAAAAACAAAAAAACAACAACAACAACCACCAAAAACCGGCACATTCCTATGATCTTGAGATAACTCTGTCCAGGTGTGAAAATAGTTTAAGTTTATCCCAAGGTTGGCAAAAAGAGAGACACGATTCAAAGCTTTGATTTTGTTTAGACGCAAAGCCCGGAGTCGATGCACTGACATTTCCGTTGTTGGGCTTTGCTAGTAAGCCTCTGAACAAAAGTTCCTTGGGGTGTTCAGTATCTTCCAACTGTATCTCAAAAGTTACAGTAGCAAGATGGATAAAATACTTTGGAAAAACTTTCAGTATTGCTCAAGGTTCATGATTCCATAGGCTGATGACTGCTCACAACAATAAAGGTTAGCTTCTTTCACTTTGTCTTCTCATCCAGGATGCCATGTCAAACTAACTGTAATACGGCTGCAAATAACTATTATTTTCATTAGTAATCCAGCAGTAATGATTTAGTCCAAAAAAGTGTAAAAATGATGTGGTTACCATACCTTCCCAGACCACAAGGTGACATTTTTCTGTCCAAAACCCAAATATGTTTTCCCAGTAAACATACTTATGTCTAACTAATTCTGCAGCATCACACAACATTGACTCCTTGAGTTACTTGGTAGACTTACTCAATTTTAAAACTATGTAAGAAAGCAGATTTTACAGAGATCAGACATACTAGTGCACCTGCCCTTTGTTTTAGGTTATACTCAAAATGTCATTAGATGAAGTAAAGTTCTGCTGCAGGTATTGCGAGGGGAGCAATTTCTTTTAGAATTACATTTTCATTACACAGTAAGCAATGCAAAGAAATTTAATATAATAAATAAAACCTGATATATTACAAGAGAAAGAACATACAATATGAAAAACGGTAGAGGCTGTGTTGCACAAAATGGACAGCTTCCCACATACGATGCAATTAGGATGGGGCCTACACATCTTTTAAATATTTTTAAAAAGCCATCAATGACAAAATAAAAGGCAGTGTTTTAATTACTGGATGAAAACAACACCCCCACACAATAATTCATTATTGTTTAAAAGGTAACAGTAATTGAACATAAGTACTCTTAATATTGACTGGAGGAGTGCATTTTGTCAAGGACTTTGCCTACTGTCATAAGACTTGTCTAATTTGCGATACATTTTGCATAAATGTTGGAGATCATAAAAAAGTCTGCTCTTTTCAGCATTTTATTTGAAATTGCTTTTAATGTGAGCTTTCAAATTAATGTTAATTACAACAAGTGCTTTTAACCTGCAATTAATGGGTTCCCCCTTTTAATTTATATATCCTCTCACTGCAACACTATGTCCACACCTTTGACGTCCGAAGTTCACAAGTATAAATATAAGAAATAAACAAGTCATGAAAAATAATCAGCTTATCTTCACTCTAAAATGTGTTTTGTGTCTGTTACACTGTCAAAATGGCAAACATGTTTAATCCTTTAGCGCCACTGATTTAAAAGCCTGTGCCTTTAGAGAAGATATTTAGTCAGGGCATTTACAAAAGTGCATTTTCTTCTTTGTGATGGCTTTCTTGGAGCGGGAAAAAAGGTGGCAGATGAGTGCCAGGATGATGTCAAACAAGCAGCTTGAGGATTGCAGGAGAGCAGCAGGAGGGTGTAATGACAAAATTGGGAATGGCAGGAAAGTGACAAAAGCAAGACAGCAGGGTGTAAGAACTGGGGAAAGGCCAGAAGAAGCCACCTTTTTTTGGAGGTCCAAAACCACAATTTTCTGCTCACGAGACTGTTCTCCTACAAAAGTTATGGTGCACGAATGCTAAGTGAGAACAACACATGGCTGAATTGAGTAGCATCCCGGTAAGTAAGTGGACAGGTGGTTGCATTAGCCTGTTCAATTTCTGACTCATAAGTTCTCTGAGATTTTTTTTTTTTTTTTTTAAAAGGTTATGTTTTCAGTCAGTTATCACTATGGGAGATAATTACAAAGCCTCTGCAACTACACCAGATGTGCAGTGCAAAACCGTGACACACAGTGCAGTTTACCATCTCAAACACAATAGAGATCATTTCAGGTTGTGGGCGGACGGAAACAAATTGCCATTATAGCAATGGCATCTCTCTTTTAACTCAATGCAACAATAATGTATGGTAAGGATTTTACTTTACAAATTTAGACCAGCTTTTTCTATAAAGAGACCCCTTGCAAAAAAGTGTCCCAAGTTAAGTCACAAAGCCATCTTGTAGCAATAGTAATAATGACAGGAGCAAAGGAGGAAGTGAGGTGACACAAGAGCAATGTTTGGGTGGAAGGAATGGTCAAAAAATTGTCAGACTTGAATTAGGGAGACTGCTATCCCTTTCTCCAAACAATAATCTTCATCCAATCAATTTCACCCCGCCGATAGGCCAGTCAGATTAGAAAACATGTGTTGTTCTTAAAAGGGTAATATGTAAGTGTTCAGCGGCCACTAGTGGTGCGGTTTTAATACTGCAACCAGGTGTGCGCTCGTACGTGTGATTGCTTGAACTCATGAGCAAGCGTAATCCAAAACACAAACTCTTTCATAAAGAGATCCTGCAATAAACGCGGAACCACTGGCCTCCCCAGACATGTTAATGCTCTGTTACTTCAACGTTCCCTGCTCAGAGGTAGATCCGTACCAGCTTTGTGCCTTCTAAACAGTGCAGCGAGCCGCACCAGGGGTATTGTTAAGTTCGATATTGTTAAGTGGGTTATAATGTTATGTAATTGCTGGTGGGTTTTTTGCAACGATAACGTTCCTCTCAATGTAAAGGCACTGTCACTAATACATGGGATGGATCGCACGAGAAAATAGAGAAAGGGAAAAACAGAACTGTTAGACCCGTGGAGTGGAGAAACGGCAAGGGATGTACTCTGGGCTGCGATCGAAAAGGTTTTTTTTTTTTTTTTGCTTAGGAAGGTTCTTAACTGAGTGATATGACACGGATGTATTGAAGTAGCAGCCATGATAAGAGCTAAGGAAAAGTGCTTTAGTACTTCCTTTCTTATCTCCTTTAGCATAGGGTACACCGGACCGTCTTTTGTGTAAGGAAAGGGGGGAGATAATACTTTCCCACAATTCCTTGCGGCAGCAAAATTTAAAGTGACGCACGTTCTCGAAAACAAAAAAATCCATCGAATACATTTAACAAAATCCTTACAATACAGACGTACATTGTGATACTTTAAGAAGCTCACAATTTCTTCTTTCTTTTGGTTTGTTTTATCATGGCTTTGCTGTAATCAAATACTGTTTCAACACCATTTTATGTTTCATATTGTTAAAAAATGCTATAAAGTGTTCTATTACAATGTTCTACAATAAAAAAAGGAATCACCAACCATGACAGATGAGGGGTGTTGATCACCATGTAATTTACCATTGGCTTTTAAGCCTTTTCTCTCTTGTGCCATAACTTGCTAATAGATCTATGTCTTGAACTGTAATAAGTGAGACCTATATGCAAGCTGTTACTAGTCCTGTAAAATGATCAAAATGAGGATAATGTTGCAGAGTGTAGACTCACGTTATGTATCCTGGCCTTCAGCTATATCATCAACTAATTTTACTTTTTTCATAGATGCTGTCACCTTAGCCTTCAAACAAAGGCAATGACCAAGCTGGACGCTGTGATGTATTATTATTATGTTATGTATGTAATGTATTATTTCAGAGTTTCTAACACATTGATTAATTTGTGGCGGTCTGGCACATCACTGCTGACCGCCTCTCTCTCTCCGCCCACAGTTAGCTGTCATTATGTGGGAAACACTGTGTTTATATAAGGTGGGGCCAAAAAGTATTTAGTCAGCCACTGATTGTGCAAGTTCTCCTATTTAGAAAGATGAGAGAGGTCTGTAATTTTC